>CM076584.1:723771967-723893982 GCA_034641835.2 Pinus albicaulis | reverse complement strand
GTTGTTCCTTTCGGCTTGCTCCTCGTCTCCTGGAGTCAGCCAACAGAGAAGGGTCCTCGTGGAGGTGCCGGGGGCACAGCAAGCCATGGAGGAAGCGAGGGGACCCCATGACCCTGTCAAAGCCATATGAAGGTTTGGGGTGACTGTGGGGGTGGCGGCTGGGGTCAAGGTACCCGCACCGGAATGCCCAAGGCCTGCAGAGAGAGAGGTGCCATGACGGGGATGGAATATACCCAGGAGGAGAGGGGGAGCCAAGAAGAAGGGATCCGCCCCAACAGGTAAATGACCAGGAGGTACGGGCTTCCTGAGATGGTTAAGGCTTGGGGACCCTTGTTTATGATGAGGTCGGGGATACCAGCTGTAGGGGGAGGGCCAGAAGGAGGAGGTCCAGCTGGCTGAGAGGAATGGCTAGGAGCGGGTTGCGGAGGGCTGGGGGGAGGTTGCGGACTAGCCGAGGCAGGCCGCTTACGGGTGGCCTGAGACGATTGCATCATGCAAACATTCGACAAGATGGGATCAGTAACAGGAGGGGGGGGAAGATGAGTGAAAGTACCAAGCAGGGTGGAATCTTTATAGACGCCGGGGGAGACACTGGTCAAAGAATCGACGGTTTGCTCGTTGGCTACAGAAGAGATGGTCGTCTCGGAGGAGGTCTGAGACGGCGGCTCATGATAAGATAGCTGGTCAATGGTGACTATTTTCCCATTATGTGGAAAAGACATCTTGCGGAAAACCGCGGATGGGACAACAGACATGGCATAGGTGTAGCTTCGCCCCAATAGAATGTTGTAGTCTAGGGGGGCATCAATGACTTCGACGTCAACGCAAACAGTCTTACCGGCGAGGGTGATGGGATAGTTACGAAACAGGCCAATGGGCTGGGAGGCATGACCGTCCCACGCTCTAAGGGTGATCGTGGAAGGGGCCAGCTCAGGGGATCCGAGTTGCTTCCAAACCGAAGCGGACATCACGCTGGTGGATGCCCCCTCGTCAATGATACACCGGGAAACGATGGCGTTTCGTATTTTGACTGAGATTTGGAAGGCGACGGAAGGAGGGAGGGGAGGGTGATCCGATTGAGTGGCGTCGAAAACAATCATCTGGTCGTCAGCAGGATCTACAGCGCCCACGGCAGATAGTAGAGCCTTCTTTTGGGAAGGGCATGACTGGAAGAGTTCCAGTGTGGAAATGAAAGCAGGGGACTGCGCCAATTCATCTACTATGCTATACGACTGAGCGGCTCGACCGGAAGCAGCATTTCGGCGTAATGGTCCCTTTGGAATCTTTGGATGAACCTCAACTTTGGGTTGAGGGATGTGTAAGGGGCCATTGGATGTCGAAAGAGGCTCTGCAGAACCTGGAGAGGGGGGCTCGGGAGCAGACTGAGCAGGAGGCTTGGGGTACTGGCGAGACCGAGTTTGAAGGTTAAGGTCGACGGTGAGAGGCGGATCAGAGTTCATCATGAGGATCTGGTAATTGGAGGAACCAGAAGGGGAAGATGGAGTGGCCACCTGTCCGTCAGGTGGTTGGGTAGCCATGAATCCCTGCTGTGCATCCACCTGCGCTTGAGGGGGCGGGGAGCGCTGTTGCAGGGGTTGAGAAGGCAAGGGAGGCGAAAGGGCATATGCTGGAGGAGTTGGCGCGCTAGGCTGTGGATAAGGGTAATGGTTAGGTTGGGAAACATTGAGGTAAGCAGGAGGTTGGGCAAAAGGATGAGGCATGCCGTATCCTGGATGCATGCTACCGGGAGGGGGAGAGGTGCAGGAAGTAGTGTCCCCTCCCCCAGGAAAACCATAGCTCATGCGAGGTTGAGCGGATGGATGAGAGATGGGTCCAATGATACTGTTGGCGGCATGAGGTGCCCCCGGTGTATGGGCATCATTGGGTGTGGGAAGATCAGGTAGGACAGTAGGATCATAACCTGTCTGAGCGTAGATCAGGTCATACTTTAACGCCATTTGGAGGGCATCTTCTTCGGTTTGAGGGAAATGGGATGCGACATCTTTCCCGATAGGGGACAAAAGAGATCTAAGGAACCAGTCCATGTAGACATGGTCTTCGAAGGGAGGAGATTGGCATAAGCTTCGTCGTCTTCGCCATTCCTGGACATGGGTAGAAAGGCGGGTCGAAGAGGTTTGCTTGAAGGAAGTCAAGAGTTCGATACCAGTGTCATAACGAAGGGGAAGCTGGAAGTAAGATAAAAAAGCCCGGGAAAGAGTTGCAAAGGTGGTATGGGAGGAAGTGGGCTGGTCAACATACCACTTAGAAGCTTCGCCTGTAAGCGTGCGTTGGAACAGTCTAAGACGAACAGAGTCATCGATAATGGAAGTAGATGAACACCACATGTGGAAAGATCGAACATGATTTGAAGGATCTTCTCCAGCACGACCTTCAAACTTTGGGATGTCGGAAGGGAGCTTTGTCGGCATAGCGGGCCAACTAGCGTCATGATGTATAGGGTCATTTATCAACCGATCCAGATCGGGGAGGCTGAGGCCTGCCAAGAAGGGGAGCACGGGTGAAGCCGAGGTAGTTCCTGTGGTGGTTTTGCTAGTAGTAGTCCCAGCATTAGGGCCGGGATTCCCGCTAGTGTTAGGCCCTGGACCAGACATAGTGGAGGTGACAGGGGGGAGAACCAGAAGGAAAAGGAGAACCCAAAGAATCAGCGAAGGACTGGCTCGACGATGGTGGGACGGAGCAGGTCGATCGACCGGAGACAGAGGGTGAAGGTCAAGGAGGCTCCGGGAAAGGTTCCTTGGGGGCGCAATGATGACAGGAAGAAGGAAACCGATAGGGGCAGAAAGAGACAGAATCAATTTAGGTCAAGGGCAGAAAAGGTGCAGTGACGATTGATTTTAGAGTCTTTTCCTGGCGGTGTTAACCAGGTGCTTCTTCACTTAGGGTCAGTGTGTGGCGTGCGTTAATTTTAATTTTTAAACCCTTTCCGTTGTTTGAGAGCAAGAAAAAAGTGTGCTACGTAGCTGAAAATAAACCTACAGAGAACAGAAATAAAATGCTGAAATAATAGAAAAATAACGGCTACGTATGCATCTATCTAACCCAAGAAGGTGGGTCTCTCACAACTATGCTGAAAAGAAAGGGGAAAACTATGGAAACACACACAAAGGACGCTCGATAGATCTGGGGTCAAAGGGGACAGAGATCTGGAGGATAAAGCTGCAGACAAGGGGTGCAGGTCACAGCCAAGAGACAGAGGTCAAGGTGGCTGGAAAAAGGGAAATCAGCAAAAACTGGGGGGCAAGGCGGAGGCCTTCAAAGGAGGTCCAAACAAAACGACAGGAGGTGATTTGAAAGGAAAAGAGGCTGATTTCAATGGATTCGAAAGGGAGGTAACAGATCCGGGAAAAGAGGGGGTCAAGCTCCAACCGACCAACAACAAAGAAAAACTCTTCCACAAAAAGTGGAGGGTACTAAAGCCCTAAGGGCGGGGTTCCCACTTAGATGAGAAAAAATGTATCGATCTTGGTAAAGGCGGCCGAGACAAGAGGCCGGAAGACTCCCGCGCAGCCGGCAGTTATAACCGTCAAAATTGCGTAAAAATGCCGAAAAAAGTCGGCCGTAGTTTCTCGACCTGACCAGTTGAGGTCGCAGGAAACAAAGCAAGTGCGTCCAAAGCCGCTGTGCTCGGGCCAAAAGGTGCGACTTCCCAGTGGTTGTCTCGGCAACATTTTCCGGTGTTGCTGCCTCGCTTGCGGCTGGTGTCGCTTACTTGCGCAATAGGGCCAGAAACACACGGAAGTTAGAAATTTTAGGTTTTTAGGGTTTTATGTGAGAAAAATGACATGAAAAGAGAAAAACTAAGCAGTTAAAAAAGAAGCCCTAGGGCCTGAAGTAGCTGGATATGCAGGAATATGAAAAACGACAGCGGTCGTAATTTAAAACCCGTGTGGAGTCGCCATTTGTTAGTATGAATTCTTTGTCGAAGCGTACGAAAAAGAACCACTTTAGCCACGCATAACTAATAGCCCTAACAACAATAATGGCTGCAAAACATCTTCAGATCTGCAATTAGTAGTTAAAGTGCTGCAACAAACAGATCTATAAATGGAAAGACATTAAGCAGTAAAGTAAAGAGTTTGCTCCATGCATCCAACAGACAAGACAAGAACACGATTTTGGAATGAATTTTTATATTACAGGGCACCTGGGAGGAAACAAGAAGGTGTATCCAGATCTCCTCAATGGGATGGGTTCTTTGTAGTCCTCAGCACTTCAAATCTAAGCTTTCTCTCTCTTGTAGATGTAGAAAAACCCAATGTAGAAGGTAGAGCTCAATGGGAGCAAAATGGCAGAAATGAGACCAAGTGTATAGATCCAGAGTGATCTAATGTGCAACAAAAGGTGAAGAATGAAGGGGAAAACCCTCCTATTTATAACAAAATATTGGGTCATTCTAGATCTTGGTGCAAATCTAGATCCACCTCTATGGAATATTTTATTATTATTTGTTGGAGGGAAAGGGACTTTGACTTGGGTCAAATCCCTTGATTAGTGAGGAATAAATAAATAAATGATTTATTTATCCTTTTAAGGAAGTGGTTGGGATATAATCAAATAAATAATGATTTATTTAATTAATAGTGGTGGATTTGGTCATATTTAACAAGGAATATTATTTAAATAATTATTCCTAGAAAATAATAAGATAACTATGGGTGTATCTCATTAATTTCTTTGTTTTTTGGGTTAAACATGACTGGGAATAATAATTAAATTGTGGTTTAATTAATTATTCCTTTTGGGGTTTCCTTAATTAACATAGTGAAAGCAGTTTTACTTGGGGTAAAACTGGTCTTACATGGTGTACTTGGGTCCATCTAATAAGAAAAGGGGAGATGACCAAAAAATGGTGTAACACTAGTGTATAGATCCAGAGGATCGGAAATATGCAACAAAAGGTGAAGAATGATGGGAAAAACTCCTCCTATTTATAACAAAATATTGGGTCATTCTAGATCTTGGTGCATGATTAAAATAATGTTAATCAAATCTAGATCCACCTCTATGGAATATTTTATTATTATTTGTTGAGGGAAAGGGTGTTTGACTTGGGTCAAATCCTTGCATTAGTGAAGAATAAATAAATAAATGATTTATTTATCTTTTTAAGGAAGTGGTTGGGATATAATCAAATAAATAATGATTTATTTAATTAATGGTGGTTGATTTGGTCATATTTAACAAGGAATATTATTTAAATAATTATTCCTAGAAAATAATAAGATAACTATGGGTTTATCTCATTAATTTCTTTGTTTTTGGGTTCAACATGACTGGGAATAATAATTAAATTATGGTTTAATTAATTATTCCTTTTGGGGTTTCCTAATTAACATAGTGAAAGCAGTTTTACTTGGGGTAAAACTGGTCTTACATGGTGTACTTGGGTCCATCTAATGATGAAAGGTTAGATGACCAAAAAATGGTGTAACACTTATGCCAAGGATCTGAAATTTTGTCAAGAACTCTCCAAACATATCTCCCAAGAGAAGGAAACCTTCCTCCTTTGATAAATTAGCTCAGAAAGTGAGATTATAACCCCTCCATTGTTGTAGGATGAAACATAGCACAATAACCTGCAGAAACTGCACTGATGAAGAAGCTATAGCTTGGCTTAAAAACATGAATGTGGAAATGAATAAAATAATATTCCAAGAGGCCTCTCAAGGAAAGAGGTGGGATTCCTGCTCGGGAACACCCAGTGCTAAACAACACTGCAACCCTGCTAAACAACAAGAGAATGCAAAATAGTCTAAGCAAACCAATGTCAAAATAATAATCTAAAACATGAATTAATATTTATGCCATCCTCTTCCTTAAATATAATGTGAGCTTTATTTCCCTTGGCCCCACTCAATTAGGCCATTTTCTTCATGAGATCCATCTCCCTCCAAAATTGTGTTATTCCTTAATCAATCTCCACTCCTCCATAACAGCGTTGTTGACTTGGTCAAAGTTTACTGAATCAACATGACCCAACCCCTGTTCACACTTGGAGGTGCTTTATTTAATTGCTAAGAGGGTATCCTTTCACACTTGAAGTGTTTTTATTGCTACTAAGGAGACTTATGGCCCTCCCCACCCACTTATTCACCTACCTAGTGATAAAAAAAACTATAATATTCCATTTAGCTTGAAGGCTAAATTTTTGGAATATTACAGGGGGCAAGGTCATGCAAGAATACAAAATGAATGGGGAATGCCCCAATGTTTGTGGTTATATGTTTCGAAAATTAATATTGTGATAGTGGGTGATCCCTAATTTAAACATTAAGTATTGTGGAATAAGTTAATGGTTGTTTTATTACTTTTCATCTGGTCAATCGAACAAAAATAATCTTATTTCCAAGAAAGGATTACATGGTGTTTTAATAAAATATGATATCCAATAAATGATTACATGGTGTTTTGAAATTTACTATTGGTAATATTTCCTTACAGTCATTAGAAGTCTTTTACAACCATTAACAATCTTTTACAATCATTAGTAGTCTTTTACAGTCAACCACCATCATGAAAAAAACATAGTCTTAATTTCAAAGAATAATGCACATAAAAAACAAGAACTTGAGCACCTAATTTTACAGTCATTATAATAATTATTTGTAGGTAGAATTAAAAGTGTAAGAATCTAATTTCAAATAATAATGCACCATCAAAAATAAAAACTTGAGCACCTACTATTACAGTCATTGCAATAATGATTTGCAGGTAGAATTAAAAGTGGAATAATAATTGGAAATGAGATGAGGAGACAAAGCATTCCAAGGAGGCAGAGAAGACGAGGAGGAGGCAAAACAAGCACACCGAGGATGCAGAGAAAACCCTAGGAATCCTACAAAAATCCTTCAAACACAGGAAAAATGGAAATTAGGATTAAAACCAGAAAAAACAAGCATAAAGAAAAGAAGAAAAAAAGACCAATTGTAGATCATCCAGTTGATCCAGAACTAGCTAACCTCACCTTTACCTTCGCTTTCTCCACCGTCGGTCCCTACTGGTTCAAGATCAGCACAAAAAAAGCGAAAAATACACCTAAACAACCCTCTACAACCACCACTTCCAACAGAAAACTTGCAGCGCTCTCCAACGACAACGCAACAGAAAAATGCTCGAAAAATTCTTACATTCTGGGGGCCACTATATTTATAAGAAAACAGTTTGGCAAAATTTTTTTAAAAGTTCGGTCAACCAAACTTTTAAGGCCTGTTTTTCTGCCTTCGGCCAAAAATCTGGTTATCGTTTCCTTCAACATAAATGGTGGAGTAAGTGCGATTAACGAAAAAAAAAGGTTCGATCGAATCAATTTCAAAATTTTGTCCGAACTTGTGGGAGATTGAAATTTTCGAGCGTGTTTATCATGAAAGTGTAACCCATTTTCATATTTTCACCCATAGAAAATGGATTAATTTTCTCAAATTTTCCCCTACCATTACTAGCAATTTCCTCTTTATTTTTGTCAAGCTTGAGGAGGATAACATTTGTTTTTTGTGTAAGCTCATCCTTCGGATGAGTCCATCTCAGTAATTTTAACAAACCCTAAGAAGGAGTGGTTTGGTCCTGTTGTAATCAATGGGTCCTCCACTCTTTAATTTTAACGAGTCTAACATAGGATTAACTAGGTGTTTTTCAGTTTTAGGGAGTTAGAATAAAAACATAAGTAAACTCCATAGTGTTCGTTTTCGTAAATTTAGTCTATCAAACCCGAAAAAGGATAAAATAATGTAGGAGAGAACTCTATTGACCATGCTAAGTCAATGTATATCGTTTTCATAATTAGTCTGGTTCAGTTAGGAAAAGGCATAAACTTATACTTATTAGACAATTGTTCATTTATTTTAACGAGTTTGAATAGTCAAGTGCTCAAAAATATTTTCATGTTTAGAGAGTCTGAAAAGGGCTTAAAAGAGGACTCCATTGTTTTTCTTTTTCATATTTTTTGAGAGTCCGAAAAAAGTGATAAAATTTTATTCTATCATCAAAATGATTTGTTTTTAAACACGTCTTGTTCTCTACACAGAAAACTCAAAATTTATAATAATATGTTCTTGATTATGGTAAAAGTATTTAAAATTTGAGCTTCAAAAGGTCAAAATAAATAAAATAATATTATTTTATTCATTAAAACCTATAAAAAGTGGATAGAACAAGTCATTTTTACCATTTTATTTCCAGAGTAATAAAAAGGAGTTTTTACCATATACCTTTTGAAACTGATATCGGGAGGACGGAAAAAACATTAGTTCTAGGTATTTAATCCCTCCATTATCTTGCATTCCATTTGTTTGATTTTTCATTTTAGGCTTCCAACTTATTTTTTTGGAGAAAATTTGTTTTTTATAAATGACCCTCAGGGGTGCATAGGTTTTCCTGAGAAAACCTACGCACCCTGATAATTTTTAACACAAAAAATTATTGTCGTCACGGTTTTTATATACAAATCATTTGCAAAAACACATTTTTACAAAGAAAAATTGCACAGGTGCTATGGTGTTTTCAAAAAATGGTTTTATTTCCATCAAAATTTCTCTAAGTTCTTCCAAAAAACTCCTAATGCTTTTTAATGATTGTTTGCAGGAAATTTGAAACAACCATGCTTGAGTGAAGAGAACACGAGCATGAATCACATGATAATGAGGCAATTGATAGCCCAACAATGCTTCTAGTTTTAAAGAATTATGGTCTATAAAAATTATGGTTTATAAAAATAATGAAGGCCCAAGTAGAGCTAATGACCTGGTTGGTAAATGCTTGGGATATCTAGGAACAGTGTTTTATCATTGGGGATCATAGGCTCATTATTGATGGAGAGGATATTTATTTCCTTACCAGTTTTCCTTGAAGGGGAAGATACATTTCTTTGTTAGGCACAGGGTGAAGAGGACAACCCACTTCTTCCTATATGGTGCAATATTTCACTCAAGATTCGCAATTGAAAGATGGTCGGATCGATATAAAAACTATCAAACGAGTTGATCTCAAAATTATTTCTTTCACAATCACTATATTATGTGGCAGTGCAACTCCTCATGTGGCCATCAAAGCACAAATGTAAATGCCTGTTGAATGTTCTGAGGGAACAATATTAAATTCGTGCGAAGGAGTTCTTGTTGATATGAAAGGATAGCTCACGCAAGAAACTAATGGTAAGCTAAAGAATTTTGGTGATGGTTCCATTCTTATATCTTTTGCCTTAGAGAGAATCCCACTCCTTTTACCACACAACAATTAGTGGATCCTACGGGATTGAGAGATCCTCGCATGTTGCGATGGGTTTTGTTGATGGCTCGCCATGGTGGCGATGGAGGTCTTGTTGTTTGGTATACACCTTAGTTTTTTGTATGGCTAAGAAGCCAACTATTCATGGTTGAGGACTTCCCTTATGCGGGGGTGGATTTTAGGGGTGACCCTGATACAACACTCCCACTTGGAGCATAGTGGGATGATTTAGGTAAAAAGTCTTATTTTGAATTTTTTTGTTTTATAATATTTATTTTATTTTTTATCATCCAATACTGATAATCAAAAAAAAATTTAACGTAGAGGTTGGCCTAGTATGACGAGAAGTTCTTCGTCGTTTTGATAGACGAGGAGCACAACCTATAACAACAGCTCCACCATAGAATGATCCAACCGAGGCCCTTATAAATTTGGAACAAAATATGAAGAGGTGACCATAGATATCCCAAAGAATAGGACTAACTATTTGCCTCTCCGATACCAGAGGCATGTGACTAGGGTTCCTGGTCCATTCTAGTGATACCCGTGCTGAGTGGTGCATGCTATAATTTGTTATCATGATCATCATCATGGATATCTAATGATATTTTTAGATGTAATTTCTTGTTTTTTGTATTAGTACATTTAGATCACAAGGTTTTTGAGACCTATGATCATAGATGATGTATATTTTTTGATGCATTATGATAAACAACTATTTTGACCTAATGATGAATACAACTTTTGGTGTCTAATTATCTTGTTCAATATGAATTGAATATTATTTTGATTTATGTTCAACAATACAAATTTATATTTAAAACTTTATTAGCCAATGCATTAGTTAACATGTTTAAATTTCTTGAAATGTGTTGATATTCAATGTAATCAAAATATCTTTCCACGAGACGGACCCTTAATTTTTTTTTAAGAATAATGGATTTCTGATTGCATAAACACCATTCAAATGTAATACAATGAGTTGAAAATCTAACCTAACAATAAAATTTTGAATTTTGAATGCAATGGAATAATAGCTCAATAACTGCACCATATTCTACAATATTGTTCGTTGTTTGACTGAGGCAAACCCCATGAATATAAACTAACTCATTAGTGGGTGAATAAATAACCCAAACAGCGGAAGATATGTTTCATGTACTATGACATGAGACGCCAGGAAAGCCAATGTAAGTCTGAGGGAATGTAAACATATGAAATATCGAGAGTAATCAAGATAAGAAGAAAAAGTAGTAGAAAATCACCAAGAAAAATAACTAATATAAGACACACTTTTCCTAAACATGTAGTTAATGTACAATGAAAATATCCACAAGATAAATCATGCATAATATCTCTTTAGATAAAGACCATTTTTGGGCTTATCTAAAGAGACACCGTCATAATCAACTAATTCATAGGCCCTTGTTGCAAGCACACGCTTAACAATGTAAGGGCCTTGCCACAGTAGTTCAAATTTACCAGCGCCTAGCTTATCGTGAGTTTGATCATATACTAAGACTAGGTCACCTTCTAAATAGAAACGAGGGTTAATGCTTTGATCATATTGTGCCTTAACACGTTTTTTATGAGCTTTATCAAATAATGCAGCGGTGCGGTGAGTCTTCCTCTTCAAAGGTAGTTGGTAATAACTCAATGGCTAGTTTTAGCGATGGAATTTCACATTCAATGGGTAAAACAACTTCCAAACCATAAACGAGTTGAAAAGGAGTAAACCTTGTAGATTTTTTTGTGGAGGTACAATATGCCCACAATGCTGAAAAAAGCATGGTGCACCAATTCGATTTATGAATTCCTACAATCCGTTTAATCATATTGGTTAAAAATTTGTTTACAACCTCAACTTGGCCATTGGCCTATGGGTAACATGGTGTGGAATTGTCATGGTGTAGGATGAGCTGAGCAGAAATTTTAGTCATCATAATGTTTCAAAAGTGACTTCCATGATCTGTAATGATGGCTTGAGGGACACCAAACCTAGCAATCACTAGATTGAATATGAAAATAGTTTCAGTTTCACCATCAGTCTTAAATGTAGGCATCACGTCGGCCCATTTGGTAAAATAATCTACAATGAGAATAATATACCCATGCCCCCCGACCAAGTGAGGGTTACATGTAATGAAGTCAACGCCCCATTTTTAAAATGGACTGACGACTATGATTGGGTGAAGAGGTGCAGGAGGTGCATGCATCTTTCGTTCAAGAATTTGATAATTATGACATTTTCTAACCGCAATAATACAATCTTTTAAGAGTGATGGCCAGAAATAGCCAGTGCATAATATCTTTTGGGTTGTGGCAAACCCAGACATATGGCCACCACCTTCTCTAGAATGGTAGTCATTTAGAACTCTTTCATCTTCCTCATGAGTCAAACAACATCAAAATATAGAATCGGCACCACTGCGGTAAATAGTGTCGCCAACAATATTGTATTGCTGAGACTGGTATCGAATCCTGTGTTGATTAGAGCATGAAATTTCAGGCTGAAAGGTTAGGGTTTGAAGATATATAATGATACATCCATACCAAGGATTTAATGTGTTGATCAGAAACAAAGATTCATCGAGAAGATTGTCTTCTACCACAATTTTAGATTCAGTATAGGGAAAGTCAGACATAAGTTCAACAAAGACTAATTATTTCTTGGATTTGGATTTTTCAAATTCCAAATTTAACTCTTGTAGGATAACTATCCACTTCTATTATTTTCCCCTGAGTAATTTTTTAGTCAAAATGTACATCATAGGGTTGCAGTTAGATATCACAGCTATTTTGCGTAATAGTGTGTAGTGACGAAATATTTGGACAACTTGAACGGATGCCAAGGCCAATTTCTCCACATGTGTATACTTGATCTTGGTCGGTGTAAGGTTCCAAATTAAGTAATAAATCAAATTTTCATTGTTGGATTCATCCTCTTGAACTAAGACCATTCCAATGTGTAATATTCCCCATTTTCCATCAGATAATTAGAATATTAGAGTTCTTAATTTTCATAATTAATTAAGTAAATAAGAAGGTGGAGGGACCCATAAACCCCATAGATGAATAAAATCCACTTTTGATATGTGTCTGTGGATATTTCATATCTAGATCTACATTATGGAGTAGTGGAGAAACTTCTTAAATGAAGGAAGAGTGGATACCATGGATCTTTAATGTAAAATAATGAGGATATCGAAGGAGGTCAACTAAGATCATAGAGAATTCAACGTAAGATCATAAAGCACTTATGATGAGATAGTGGAGGAAGAGGTGCATCTAATCACACATGATGGAGAGAGTGGGAATTAAATTAGACTTGATGGATATCATGGAGAGACAATGCAGTCTTCATGGAGGCTAGTGGCCACATGTACAAAGCAATTATGAGGTGGGTCAGGGCTATGGAAGGCTCACAATCTATATAATGAATATGAATGAAAAATATAAGGCAGGATTTGTATTATTATTTCTGATCTGTTTAGATCTAGATTTGTCATGTGAAATTTCTATGCATGCTTATGCTATTTAGCTAAGTCTGCAGTGTTGTTTAGCACAGGGTTTTTCCGAGCAGAAATCCCACCCTTACCCATCGGGTACTTCGAGTGCCTACTCTGGGAAATTTTCTATTGAGATCCATGCATCATCATGCATTGGTTCCATATTCATACCACTCTCATATGTTCATTCAACCATAGGAATAATGTATTTGTGCATCAGGGTTTGAGAGGTGGAGGTTGTTTCTAGCATTTCAGCTAGGAAACCAATGGAGGATTCATCCTTTCACCGTGTTCTTCATGTTCAGCCTTCCAGGAGAAGAAGATCTATATCTGTCGTTCAGGCCATCATATTTTACCTCCATGCAGTAGTAGTCTCGTCAAAGATTGCGCAGTCTAGTCTTGTAGATCCATTGGAGGAGGGAAGTTTCCAGTATTTCAGCTAGAAATCATGTGAGTGACCATTCCTTCACCTTGAGCATACTATTTCCATCATTCTTGAGCTACATTGCAACATCCAGTATCAAGCTATAGAGCCTCCATCCTTGATAGTGCATTTTTCTGAAGCTGTTGAGTAATCATCAACCATAATTAGTGGAGAAGGATAAAGGAGCTAGATCTTGAGCTTCTAGCTTTAGGATCTAATGGAGGGATCAACCCTTCAAGCATAGATATAATTGTACATCAATATATTGCAACCATATTTCATCAGATTATGCTTCATATCTGCATACCTAACAGCTATATGTGCAAACCCTAAGAGGGTGATTTTCTTAGACTGATAGATTTGAAAAATCCTTTCTGGATTATCTTGGGCATTCATCATAGATCCTGGATCTAAACTTTCAGCATCATTAGAGCTCCATAACTGCCTAGATCTACATTTCATATTTTGGCGGCAGTTGCAGTCCTAGTAGTTGTAGTAGGGATAGCACAATTTTCCTTCTAGTAGTCCAACAGTTACATAGTCCCTCTTGTGGGATCATTTCAAGGTCATTCTAGGCCATCTCTTTGGCTTGAGTGTCTCATATTTTGAGCATTTTTTTACTGTTTATCCACCTCCCATATAATAAAATGGCTTAGCTATTTTGTACATTTTGATGGTGTATTTATATTTATTGTTTACTTTTCTGCAGTTCTTATATTGCATTTTTTTATTACTACATTCTCGCTTTTGGGATATTACACAATGGTGGAATGGGAGGCAGCTAAATACAAAAATTAATCTTGGTGATAATTAGGTGGATGCAACAACGGTTCATGGGTCAATGCATGTTTAAGTGCATTGAAAGCTTTATTGGCATGCTTGCCCCAAATAAAAGGAACATCATGTTTTAATAACCAAGTGAAACCTTTAGTTAACTCCGCATATTTAGGGATAAAATGACGTAGAAAGTTTGATTTCCCTTGCAAAATCTCGAGTTGGCAAAGAGTAGGAGGAGGTAAATTGACAATGGCCTCAACCTTCAAAGAGTAGACATGAATGCCTTCCTTAGAAACAATGAAACCAAGAAATTGTCCTGATTGTACACAAAATACACATTTGTGAGGATTCAAACAAATATTGTAATGCCTACATCTCATAAAAATGGCATGTAAATGTGTAGGATAATATTTCCTGCACATAGAATGAGCAAGTAAGCCATCCAAGTAGGGTTGCACAATATGTTTGATGTCATGAAATGTTTAAGGCATAGGTCATTGAAAAGTGGTGCCAACATTTTTCAATCCAAAAGGTAATATCAATATGAAAATGTACCCC
Source organism: Pinus albicaulis (assembly GCA_034641835.2). Lineage (NCBI taxonomy): Eukaryota > Viridiplantae > Streptophyta > Pinopsida > Pinales > Pinaceae > Pinus > Pinus albicaulis. Next base: position 723,879,474 of record CM076584.1, on the reverse strand, counting down.
ATGGACAGATAAATGTTGTTTTGATGTTTATTTTATTGTAATCCGAAAATCCATCCATAAATGAAAATATTTCATTTTTGGCACAATCATCAACAATTTGGTCAATGTAAGGGGTGGGATAATTTTCTTTGGGACAAGCTTTATTAATATCCATATAATCAACACATACTCTAATAGTTCCTTGTTTCTTCGTCGTTGGAGCAATGTTAGATACCTAATCCGTCAATGCAATAGGGTAAATGAATCTCTTGTGAAGTAGTTTTTCAACTTCGGCTTTAATGGAAGCAACTTTTTGTAGCTATATTGGACACAATCTTTGTCTAATAGGTTTAGCATCCGTGTATGTCTTAATTTCATGAATTACAATCTTAGGATCAATTCCTAGAATTTCCTCATAAGACTAGTAAAATATGTATCGGAATTCTTGAAATAGGGATTTGTACATCTTAATTTCATTGATATTGCATCAAGCACCGATATAAATTTTTTTATGTATTACTAAGTTGATTGATATGTCAATTGGAAATGTCATGGAAATGTTTCCTAAATTCATCTCAGAATCCAAATGAAGGATTGACATAGGAGTTTGAGGTTCCTTAACATATTCAATCGGAAAAATCATTTCAAAATCATTTTCAACTCTATCAAGGTTTGGTAGAAAAGAGGATCGATGGTGAAGATCATCCCAAGGCAATTCATCCAATGACAAAATTTCCTGAATATTTTCATCACTCGAAAATATGTGTTGAAAAAGATCAGAAAAATATGTTGTGGTTAAACCTGGTAGATATGAAGATTCATCACTGACCACATTCAATTGATTAGTATCGATTGCGTCGCAACATATTCCAATTCATATGGACTCAAAGGCATTTCATTGCCATAGTAGTCCAATTTAGATTCTGAAATCACAATCCATGGGTCATCAAATGACATTATGCTTGATGTAATCATGTTGATATTAGAAATAGTACGAGGCATGCTAGGAGGATGTATAGTGAAATTTCCCATAAGAGCGGAATCCTTAACTATTCCTATCCGAACATCTTCATAAGGGATAACCGTCTTTCCAACATGTTGAATAGTATCCGTAGAGGCAGGATCAGAAGTGTACAACTGATCAATTTTGAAAATATTTACTTTATAAGGAAAGATGATTAATCGAAATACTGATGAAATGAAACCTATCATATCATAAGACCGACTTCGACATAACAGAAGGTTGTAGTCAAGAGGGGCATCAACGACTTCCACCTCAAGTATAATGATATTTCCTTCTACCTCTATGGGTAAATCCCAGAGTATTCCAAATGGATGAAATAATCTTCCATAAAAGGCTTCCAAAATCATGGGTGATTTATTTATTGGTGGAGAACCAAGAGTTTTCCAACAAGCTAAATTCATAATGCATGTAGATGCTCCCTTGTCAATCAATGTGAAAAAAAATCGCCTAGATTTGAATAAAACAGGTATTTGAAAAGTCATTTGGTGCGGGAGTCTAGGTACAAATTTCTCGAGATCAAAGAAAATAAGATTAGAATATTGAGGTTCAATTGCTCCAATAGTTGATAATAGTAACTCCCTCTAAGTTGGACAGGATTCCAGCACTTCGAGGGCCAACATTATTGAAGGTGACATGGCCAGATCTTCAAGAATGTTGTAATTCTAAGTGTACCTTGCATGTGGATTAAAAGCCAATTTTCAAAGTACACATTTGGCAGACAGTTTAATTACTAAATCAAGACAATGTTTATCGATGTGTAATGGTTCAAAAATAGGAGTTGATACTAGAGGTTGACTGGATGATCCAATTTTGCTCCTAGTTACAGGACACTTAGATCCATAATCCTGAGATCGCGTTGCAACCACGACCTAGAGGACATCATCAAGATAGTTTCGGATGAATTGTGTTATGTCTAAGTTGGTACAAAAGGGATGCTCCACCAGAAAACCTAGAGTAACTCATTCCAACCAACTTTTGACTAAAAATTAGCCTCTTCATCTGGAGAGGGATCTCTCAAAATAACTATGATTTGTTCAAATATGATTCAATCAGATGGCTAACTCTATGATATTGTCTTGAATGTGTTTGTTTGCAGGTGAAAAATGTATAGGGTTTACTAACATCAGGCTTATAGAGTTAGTGTTAGGAAATTCAATGACAATGACTCTCCTTGTGGAAGATGAGGTGTGTGGATGTTTCGATGAAGGACAACACACACAAAGAAATATACAATAAATTAATGTTTAAATTAAGTCAAAGCATGATTTACATGAATTCTAGGTAATTAAACATCAAGATACTGAAATTAAAATCATATGAAACATAGGATAATTACTCATGAAGCACCAAATGAATCTCAGGTGAAGAAGAAAAACATAGTCATTGTATATTACTGATAATGTTTTTTTACAAAAGCAGTAGTATAGAACAAAATCCTCCAACCTCTCTTCTATTTGATATTATGATTATATATAAACTTCAAAACCTTTACATTGGGTCTTCCTACATGGCTATATCCTCAAACTTCTTTGTTGACACCTATATTAACTAATAGCAAAATACATGGAAGTAAAACTCACATCTATTAACTTTAAGACTTAGAGATCTATTAATACTTTTCTATCTATTTATTACATCAACTATCTGAAGGGACATAATATTTACATTGAATATGGTCATGTGCTTGAGTAGTACTGACCATGGCCAAGATATTAATGTCCTTACTGACTTAGGAAACTAATCCTCCTAATTTTAAGGAAGTAATGTCATCATAATTGATGATTGTCTTCATGATGAGCTAGTGAGTTGGACAGCCTTGCCAAAGACCAAAAATTCAACAGAATATTCCACTGATACTATTTGACCTCTCCACATGGTTGGCTGACCTCCAATGAACCCTCAAAACACAAAATTTCTACAAAATGTTGCTTGCTGCAAAAACAAGGGAATCAAGGCAATTTGTAGCGAAAGTTTGGTAGCAAATGGATTTCATCCACCTATGCCACCTGTTAGCCCTCTTTTTTGATTTGGAGATGTTTGTTAACCAAATGAGCTAAATACAATTTTTTTCCTACCTTACTTTTGACAGTATCCATGATTTTAAGTGAAAAGTCACCAACAGTGATTTCGTAGCAAAATATGGGCTTCAAGCCTGAGATTCACTACGAAATGGCCTAATTGGCAGAAAAATGAAAAATTGTCTTTTTTCTTCAATTTTTTTCCTATGGATGTGTAATATGATAATATGAAGTATGATAAGGAAAAATTGGTTCAAAATACTTCTTACCCTCCTCAAGAAGCAACATTTTCATCTTCAGCAATTCCATCTACAAATAATATGGAGTTGTTTTTTTGAAAATTAGGTCTAAAAAATGATCTCTTATCTCCGGATCGTTGAAATTTTTTGAAAAAATAGAGAGGGTTTTTGAAAATAAATTCATGCTGAAGAAAAACCTCTCTTTTTTTTTTTTGAAAAACATTGTCCGGTTTTTGGAAACTGAATTTGAAAAACATGTCTAAAATAGGAAAAAACGCATTCTGAAAATGGATCCCAAAGACATCTTCGAATATCCAAATTTGTAGCCGTTGTGAGAAACATGAAAGAGATTAATGTTATTTGATATGTACCTAAAAATGACCTCTCTCATTTGTTTATAATTCTCCTCTATTTTCCTAGAAACTACTCTTGAACTTGACTACTCAAATAGTCAAAAAAAAAAGAAATCCCTTTGCATCTTCTGGTAAAATCTCATGCAACCATATTTGATGAATTCCTCTACCACACTAGGGTCTTACATGACCAATTTTAGGTCCATAGGTTCATAATTGACCATGCTACCACCCATTTTAGGCATTTTATAGGAATTCATGCCTTCAAATACTAATGCTGGTCAATTTCTGTTTTAACACTTGTAAAATTTGTTTTGAGACAATAAGTTGATTCTATGGACAGAACTTATCAATTAAATTTCACAACAATGAGATCAGAGACACACATGGGACTAGTGGTAGAAGTGGCTCATAGGGATTAAAAAGGTAAATTTTAAGCTCAAATGCATGAGATTTTAATTATGAAAAAGGGATAAAGTGGAAGTGAGACAAAATGATGAGGTGGTGTGATTACCATGCATGACATACATTTAATAATGATTTAAAAAAATTAAACATGTGATGAAAACTTAACCTCTACTGTCTCATAATGTGAAAACTCATCAATCTCTAAACCTTTTGCAAAAAACATGATTTCATAGAAAATTCAATTAGAAAGTTGACATATTCGATACGAACTTGTCAGGTGATTTCGTAGCGAAAATCACATGTTTTTCATAGAATTCATTGCAGACTTAGGAAAAAATGAGAGGTGGCTAAAAAAGAATTTTAAACCAATGCATAGATATTTTTTGTGGATTTTGATATATTTGACTCTGATGATATGAAAATTGGATTATGCTAGACTTAGGATAATGACCATTTCATGAGTTTTCATCAATTTCATGAACCAATTTACCAAGACAATAAAACCTATGCTAAATAACCTTCCTAACTAGAAAATTGAATTTTATTGGTGATAACAGTGGCTACACTGGGGATGGTGTGCCCTTGTGGTATAACAAATAATTTGTAGTTCCAATGCCTCTCATGAAAAACTGAAATTTTTTGAAATTTATGAGGGCTTCGCCAAACCCTTATGGCCTTCTCCTTGGGCTCAAGCTTGTTGAAAATTAGAATCCAAGCTGAAGAATAAATATGTACGTGCTGAAAAGATGCTTAGAATAATTGAATTTATTCACACACACACCTACTTACCCTAACAACTGAAATCTTCATGCTTGATTCAAGCCACATGAAACCTCCAATAAAGCCAGTCAATGAGCTGATCTAATACCTGAACTCCTTCATTGTGCTTAAACCATATTGGAAGTTTGTTATCTATGGGAAACTCGGAATGAAAATTGAATCCCTGCTCCATAAGAAATACAAAATTTGTCTTGGCTCATGGCTGCAACATACTTACCATTGGATCTTGGAAACCATGAAAAAACACCTTTTCTTGATGAGTAAAACCATGAGAGTTGAATTCATTCATAATTGATGGCTTCTTTTGTCCTATGTCTTCAATTCCAAGAAAATCATGAAATGAAAATGCAACAATAAATTTGTCTTCCCTTTCGTGTAAATCAACAAAACCATCCATGCATCCTTGAACATATTCAGACATGACATCCATATTGTGTGTATCAAAACTACTCTTTTTCTTATCAAACAAATCATATATAATATTTGGTAGTTTTTCTTGAGGATTGTCATCTTGATTCTGAACACTAACAGCTCCTATACCAACAACTTTATGCATATCATCCATGTAATTTTTATGATCCCCAAAATGAATAGGTAAAACATGTATATTCAACTGTGCATATAGCTCAAGTTTACCCAAAAGTGAACTTTCATCACATGTTAATTCACTGCTCATAATTTTCATGCATGTATTTTCAACAACCTGATATTGAGGAGTTTCTCCTTGAAATAAAATTTTAGAAAAGGAATGGGCTAAAACAAAATTTGAATGATTTGGCTCATACCTTTGACTGCATATAGATTGACAAGGCTAAAAATCCTCATAAATTTTATGTAATATGACTTGACTATCAAATTTTTGATCTATTTTATCTTCAAGAAAATAAGACACTTAATCTCGTTGGAAACCTTCTTGATTATCATGAAAATTAACATGAGAAGAGAAAGCATGAAGCATCGCTAACATATCTTCATCCATGCACTCTCCATTATCACCAAGACTTTTAAGATATGGAATGAAAACCTTAGAAAAGTCACAATGATATTGTAACAGTGATAAAGAAGAATTATTTTTGTCATAATGTTCTAAGAAATTTTTGTGGAAATATCTTAGATATAACAAGCTTCCCGGTTGCAACCCTTCATAACATGTACTAGCTTCATCCTCTAAGGTGGCCATAAACATTTTCATGAGACAATCCTCAGGAAACTCAACTCGAAACTTATGCACATGCATATGGAATCTGACAGAGTGAAGAGTAGAATTATCTTTCTTTTCATATTTAAATATGGGAAGATAAGTCAACCAATTAACTTTTGGCATAGGATTTGGAAAACCGAGGATGTTAGACCGATCCATAGGAGCATACCTGGAATTATTTCTTGCAATAGAACTCATCTTGGAACTTCATCAAGCTACTGATCTTCAAGCAGTGGAGTCACCATGAACCTATGAATTTCTGAATTCTTTAAAATTGGATTCGACAAGGTAGAAGTACAGCCTTCGAAAGCTTCTAAGCTCCTGCTACCTCCAATAGTTCACCATTTTTGTTTGAGCACAAACTTCAGGAAATATGGTTCGACTCCTGGCATACGCACCAAAATTTTATCTCTAAGTTCGTACAGATGGGCTACTCCACCATACAACCTAGAGTAACTCTTTCAAACCAGCTTTTGACTGAAAATTAGCCTCTTCAGCCTGAGAGGGCTTTCTCAAAGTAACGATGATTTGTTCAAATATGATTCAATTAAATGGCTAAATCTATGATATTGTATTGAATGTGTTTGTTTGCAGGTGAAAAATGTATAGGATTTACTACCATTGGGCTTATGGAGGCAGTGTTAGGAAATTAAATGAAAATGGCTCTCCTTGTGGAAGTTGAGGCATGTAGATGTTTCGATGAAAGGACAATAGACACACAAACATATACAATAGATGAATGTTTAAATGAAGTTAGAGAATGATTTACATGAATTCAGAGTAATTAAACATCAATATAGTGAAAGTTAAATCATAATAAACAAAGGATAAATGATCATGAAACACCAAATGAATCTCAGGTGAAGAAGAAAAACACAGTCACTATATATTACTGATCAAAAAAATTTACAATAGTCATAGTGTAGAATAACATCCTCCAACCTCTCTTCTATTCGATATTCTACTTATTTATAAACTTCAACACCTTTAAATTGGGTCTCCTCAAACTTCTTTGCTGACACCTATCTTAACGAATAACAAAATACATGGAAGTAAAACTCACATCTATTAGTTTTAAGACTTAGAGACCTATTAGGACTTTTCTATCTATTTATTACATCAATTAATGAAATGGAAAACATATTTACATCGAATATGGTCATGTGCTTGAGTAGCATTGACTATGACCAAGAAATTAATGTCCTTACTGACTTAGGAAACTAATCATCATACTTTTAAGGAAGTGGTGTCATCATAATTACTGATTGTCTTCATGATGAGCTAGTGAGCTGGACAGCCTTTTCGAAGACAAAACCTCCAAAAGAATATTCCACTGATACTATTTAAACTCTCCACATGGCTGGGTGACCTCCAATGAACCCTAAAAACACAAAATTGCTACAAAATGTTGCCTTCTACAAAAAGAGGGGAATCAAGGCAATTTCTTAGAAAATTTTTGGTAGTAAATTGATTTCACCCACCTATGCCACCTGTTAGCCCTCTTTTCTGATTTGGAGATGTTTTTTGAACCAAATGAGCTAAATACAATTTTTTTCCCACCTTACTTTTGATTGTGTCCATTATTTTAAGAGAAAAGTCACCTACAACGATTTTGTAGCAAAATCTGGGCTTCAAGCCCGGGATTCACTACGAAATGGCCTAATTGGCAGAAAATTAAAAAATTATCTTTTTTCTTCAAAATTTTGCCTATGGATGTGTAATATGATAATATGAAGTATGATACGACAAAATTGGTTCAAAATACTTCTTACCCTCCTCAAGAAGCCGCATTTTCATCTTCAGCAAGTTCATCTACAAATAAAATGGAGCTATTTTTTCTGAAAATTAGGGCTTATAAATGATCTCTTATCTCTAGATACTTGATATATGTTGAAAAACAAGACGATGTTTTTGTAAATCAGTTTGTGCTTAAGAAAAACTCTCTTGATTTTTTGAAAAACATCTCCAGGTGTCCGGAAACTTCATTTGAAAAACATGTCTAAAATAGGAAAAAACACATTCTCAAAATAGATCCCAAAGACATCTGCGCATATCCTAATTTGGAGTACTTGTGAGAAAAGTGAAAGAGGTTAATGTTATTTTATCTATGCTTTATAATAACCTCTCTTAGTGTTTTATAATTCTCCTCTTGAAGTTGACTACTCAAATAGTAAAAAACCAGAGAAATCCCTTTGTATCTACTGTAAAATCTCATGCAACCAACTTTGATGAAGTCGTCTGCAACATTAGGGCCTTCCATGACCAATTTTAGGTCCATAGGTTCATACTTGACCATTATAGCACCATTTTTAGGCTTTTTATATTAAATCATGCCTCTAAATACCATTGCTGGTCATTTTCTGTTTTGACACCCGTAATTTTTTTTTTCAGACAATAAGTTGCCTCTATGGACGAAACTTATTAATTACCTTTGACATCAATGAGATCAGATACAAACAGGGGACTGGTGGAAGAAGTAGCTCACATGGATGAAAAAGGTAAATGTTAATCTCAAATGCATGAGGCTTTAATTATGAAAAAAGGAAAAAGTGGAAGTGAGACAAAATGATGAGGTGGTGAGATGACCATGCATGACATACATTTAATAATGATTTAAAACAAGTAAACATGGGATGAAAACTTAACCTATACCCTCTCATAAGGTGAAAACTCATCAATCTCTGAACCTTTTTCAAAAAACATGATTTCGTAGCGAATTTAGTTAGAAATTTGGCAGATTCACTACGAACTTGTCAGGTGATTTTGTAGCGAAAATCACCTGTTTTGCATAGAATTCGCTGCGGACTCGGGAAAAAATAGAGAGGTGGATAAAAATTATTTTTAAACCAATGCATGGATATTTTTGGTGGATGTTGATAGATTTGACTCTGATGACATGATCAATCAATAATTCTGGACTTAGGATAGTGACCATTTCATGATTTTTCATCAATTTCATGAACCAATTTACCAAGATAATAAAACCTATGCTAAATGACCTTCTTAACTAGAAAATGAAATTGTATTGGTGATAAAAAATTGGAAGAAGATCTGATCATTTTTCTATTTTGTGATGGAAAAATATCTTTAGGAACAACAAGTGTGGGTGAACCTTTGAAAAATTTAGATACCTCGATCCGATGCATGCACTCTTTTGTGTAGTGATCCTCGTCACAGATAATACAGGAATAAAGAGGTTTCCTTTTTTTGTCAGATGGTTCGGTTTTTTCTACTTTCTCTTTCGGAGAATTGTTTTGTTTTTTTTACCCTTCCATTTCTTCTTATTTCCATATGATTTGGTTTTGGTAGTAGAGGAATATATGACATGGATTTCAGCAGAATTTTCTAGAGAAGAATCTCCTTTGGGTGAATCAGGTAAAGTTATGATTGCAGTAGTCGACTTGAATTGTTTCTTTTACTCTTCAATGTACTAGCTATACTGATTACACTGTATGTGGAATGAGAACCAAAGGAAGTTTTAGTAAGTTGACTTGGGCGAGGTAAATCAATATTTTTTTCATATAAAGTACCAAACTATGTGTAAACAAGGTCTAGATATCGGGCTTGAGCGATAACCTATTCTTCAGTTAGAACACCTCCTTTAGCTACATCTTCAGTAATCTTAGGGAGTAATGATTTGATAAACCATTTAGCTAGAATTTGATCTGGGACGAAAACTTTGACTAAACAGTGTCTATGTCGCCATTCGTGGATGTGATATAAAATGTATGTAGATGTACTTTGTATAAGTGAAGTAAAAAGTTTTGTGCCATTATAATAATATATTGGTAACTAAAAATGAGTAAGGAAAGAATTTTTTAAGGCGTTGAAATTGTTGAAAGAGCCTCGTGGTAACTCAATGTACCACTTCGTGGCTAAGCCAATCAAAGTTCTTTGAAAAAATTGTAAACGAATGGAATCATTGATCAAAGAGTTGGATTAACACCACAGATGATAATTCATAACATGGTTCGAGGGGTCCTCTCCTATTTTTCCTTCAAATTTCAAAATGTCACTGGGAAACTTAACAGGCATGGCTGGCCAAAATAAAGGATAGTAAATTGGGTTAGTCGTTAGCCGAGACAAGTTTGGTAAATCTAAAGTTGCTATGAAAAGTAACTGTCTCTTAGGGTCTTGCTAAGCGAATTGATAACCCCGAGGGATGAGTCCAGTACTTGGAGGAGTGTATCCAGGAAAACATAGGATAGCTTGAGCAGTTGGAATTGGAACACCTCTAAGATATCCAAGGGTAGGCATACTGAATTGGGGTTGATATGGTATCTGAAATGTATAACCAAGGTATGGTTGGCTTTGGAAAGATGGATTTTGTCCCAATTGTCCATATTGAAATTGGTCTTGAAATGGTTGGCTTTGAACAAATTTACCTTAAAGAGGTTGACCTGTCAGGGGTTTTCCCTAGAGAGTTTGACATGTAAAAGATTGCCCCTGAATAGGTTAACCTTCCAATGGTTTCCCTTGAATAGGTTGTCCTACAAAGGGTTGAATTTTTTGCATAGTTTTCATGCTAGGTTGTCCAAAATATGCTTGAGGAATCGATTAGACTATAGGTATGGTTGATGGGTATTAGACTAAGGTATAGCCTGTGTAACAATTGGCGTTGACATTTGAAGGGTCGTAGAAATATAAAATTGGGGAACTGTTGGGATGGGTGTACCTGGTTGTTGAATAGATGTTTGCACAATAGATTAGATAGGAATACTAGGTGTACTCGGACCAACTTACTGAATACTTAGCACATATGCCCTTGGGGTAATTTGAAGTACACGAATAGGTTTTTGGGCCTGGGTGCAACCAAATTGTTGAAGTGGCTGAGCAGGTTTATTATAAGGCATTTGTGGGGTAGGTTTCAAATAATGTTGAGTAAACGAGGGGTTCCAAATATTTTTTATCCCTAGATAATGAGTTCCCATTGATGGTTGTCATGCATTGGGTTGACCATAACCAGTTTGAGGCATTGGATCATAAGTTTGATAATTACCAAGAATATGTTTCCCTACAACCATCACTAAGTTTCAGTGAAAGTTTTTCCTCCATGAAAATGTTGTTACCCTTGGCTAGGTTACTACCCTTGAAGAGGTTGTTGCCCTTGAAGAAGTTGTTTCCCTTGAAGAGGTTTCTACCCCCCAGGCATAATGTATCCACCCTCTGAGCTATCTTGATGGGTATTCCCGGAAAACATATAAATATGTTTCATAGTCAAAAGCTGGGTGGTAGACTCGAATAGGGAAGTTGACATAGTAGAAGTTTCATAGAAAGGATATTATCCTGAAAAAGTCCCAGAAAGTGACTGGTACCTAGTAGGAATAGAAGGACCACCATACAAAAATATTTCTGGTGAAGACAAAAACATGGATGACTCATTAGACATGCTCTCAGAAGCCATGTTACTATACTTGGGTAAAGACTAAAATGGGATTCGATGTCATGGATGTCTGTAGCCAGAAGAATGTAAAAAATCGGTGAATTGGAGATACCAAGGATTCAGTTGAAAGGGAGTGAAAGAAAAATCCCAAGGGTAGATTGGTTCATGATACCTTAAATCTAAAGATTCTTGACGAGAGGGAATTTCAATTTCTTCTTCTTCGTCACATATTTCTTCAATTCTAATAAGGTCAGGAGGAAGATCCTCAATGATGAGAATCTTTACTCGAGGTGAACGAGAACGACCAGGAGTGAGGGCTATAACATTCGAAGGTGACTCAAATGAAATGGAATCAGACTCAGGTTCAAATATTTTTGGTTCAGTAAGATATGTATTTGAAAACTGACTAGTGACAGATTCAACTATGATTACTTCAGAAATTTTTGGTTGATCTTGTTCTGTTTCAGTTATTTTAGGTTGATTAACTTCAAAATCAGAATGTATTATGATAAATGATTCTCCTTGTTTATAAGACCTGGTTCCTGATTATTGAACCCTTTCAGTTTTGGTTTTTTCCAATTGACTAGGTGTATATTCAAGGGGTTTCCCCTACATTCTATATAAATGTCTCAGTAATTCAGCCAGGGTTAATTTGTTTAACACACGAAATCAAAAAATTTCAAAAGACTCAAACCTAAGGCCTTTAAAAGTAATGAAACAAAAGAACACACGCTACAAAATCTAAGAATAAATCCACACAAAAACGATATGTTTCCAAAATAAAGTCATTAGTTAGTGATGAAATCCAACCTTGCAGCGATTAGTGTGGAAAACTAGTGGTCAGAATAGTTACCATGCCAACCTACTTAATGAAATCGTCTGGTGCAAGTAACTCCACTATGCCACCTCGAAGTGAAGACTACCCTCTGGAAATTCCATGTGAGTATAGTCAACATCTGCTCAAGGTATAGTGGGACCTTCCTTCAACCGTCACCTTGGGAAAAATCCTAGAGATTATAGCCACTAGTGTTACCAAACGAGATAATTCTACCTGGGGGAATATTACATGGCTCGATATACACGCAAGGGCAGAGTATCAAAGCTCAATCCCCTTGAAATATCCTCAACATGGTAAATATGAGGTTTACTAACAAGTGATCCTAGGATCCTTGACAATGGTTAATCCAAGGTTTACCATTTTTAATACGTGAACATCTTATATCTTTACCAATGAAGTAGGTATTATTAATCCATTGAGTCCAACATGACCTTGTGCTTGACTCTTTTAAGAAGACCTTCCCAGAGAAAAATTGCAACAATTTGGGTTTTCGCTACCGAAAGATGTTATTTGTTTTTTTATCTACTTTGGAAAGTTAATTACTCCCTATTCCAAAGCACTAATCCTAAAATAGATTGGTGAAAAGAGCCCTAGAAAATGTAAAAATGTCTAGATCAATTTTATTAAGCGATGTATTAATTTGGATTTTGTTTACGCAGAGGGGTATGGAAATGAAACTCAATGAGGTTGTGACCGACTCAAAAAAAAAACTCTGAATGCATCAACCATGAATATGCAATTCTTCATTTCAATGAACTCCTAGTTAAGGGAAACTACAAGGATATTTTTACCTCAAAGAACTGGAAATTTCCTAAAACATCCCATAAAAATAATTTTTCATCAAGAAATCAATTTCATTTTGAAGCATAACAAATATCACTTCGTAATGAAAAATTTCATTGATTCAAAGCCAAAATATAAAACTTCAGCAAACAATCTTTCAATTCTTCAAAATAAAAAACAACTAGAAAAACCCTAAAAAATATAAAAACTTTTCAAAAAATGAAACATTTTAACCAATAATCTAACTAACGATACCTATGAGTGTAGTTCCATGATTTATTTTAGTTGAAAGAAAAATAAATCATTTTTTTCACTTTAAGAAGTAGAAGTAATTTCATAAAAGACTACTTTTTGAGACAAATCACACTTCACTTATCTAGAAGTTTTCCTTTGCAAATGAGAAAAAAAAATCACTCAAACAAGAGGGAAAAACAAGACACCTGGTAGCCCTAGAGGGAAATGATAGAAAAATAATGATCTAGGGAGTGAATTTATCTTCCCAAACAAAGAAATCCATCAAACTAGGGAAACCCCTACCCGAAATTGTAAAAAGGATGATTTATCAAAAATACTCTAAGGTAATTAGGAAGAGTTCACAAACAGACTCTAAGGGTTGGTATAAGTCAGGTTGAACCTCTAGAAATTTATCATCAGACTCTAAGAGAGAGAATATTCATTTTTTCAAAAATTATCAGAGGTTGCGTAGGTAGTCAATGAAAACCAATGCGCATGCGCACTGTATTAAACTGAAAAATTGCACAAACTTGTGCTCCCTTTATGAAAGAAAACCACACAGGGTAGAGAAAATTTCAAAGAAATAAACAAAAGGAGTTCTAATTTAGAGTATCTAAAAATTCATAAACCAAAAAACACTTAGACATAGTCAAACTAGAAAAATCGGAGAGCTAAACCAAAAAAAATCAAGAGAAAACTGAGCTTTTCCCCAGTGGAGTCGCCAATCCATTACCCAGATAAATCCCTCTTACAGAAAAGAGAAATCTCCTTAGTATCCCAACAGATAACTAGAAACAAAAACCACATGAATATCTATTTCCCTAAGCTATTATCATTTATATTATCAAAACTAGAAAAAAGAGGATAATGCTATTACCTTTCAACGAGATGTTTGATGAAGACCTTGCCTTTTGTCCCGAAGAATTCCTTCAATGCCAAGAAGAACCTACAATCAAAAAAATTCAAAGAATAAAAAGCACCTGCAGTATATAATAATCCAAATACCAAATTAAATTAATGAAAGGAGATTAAGAATTGTCATTTTTTTAATTAATATGAAAACAACACAATGAGAAAAAGTATCCAAATGTATATCAAGAATATAAATATCAATCTTACAACTGAGCCTTGATGTCGTATAGATTTCTCTCATATGCCTTTACAATCGTCCTCCTTGTTTTAACAAGATTTCCACTATAGAATGACCAACATAATATTATCTTGAGTGAACCATTATGAATCCCCTAACCCTGAAGTTTCAACTCAATTTATATAAGAAATTGAGGACGTTTTAGATCCACCAATAGAGGGATGTGATCCTCTAATGAAGGGATTAGGGTTTCTTGATCCAAGGGGATAAGTTCCATGATTGGAGGGATATAGCTCGAACTGGCATGACTCAAGAGGCTTTTATTTGGAATAATATTCACCCAAATATTCTTCTAGAAGTTACTTTTTTCTTTTACTCTCTTTTAAATGTGATGTGCAAGTTTTAATGTAAAACAAAGCATAAATGTCTGTAGGTAAGCTTAGGAATATTTGCGCTTGCACAGGAAGTGACTGAAAAAAGAACCTAGGAAATATTTAAGAGTATTTAATAACTTGTTTTCCTAGTTTCCAAGACTTGGTTAAGGAATATAAGTGTTTTAATTCTAAGGAAGCATGAGTATGGATGGTTGTAGATCCATATTGACGGTCAAATGTCATGGTGAAAAAAGGACGTGTAAGAGTATTAAGTATGCTTCCTCATTATTAGAATATATCAATATATCATTAATTAATAAAATAACAAACTTGTCGAGATAAGGATGCAACAGACTATTCATAAAGCACATAAAATTATCTGGGGCATTAATCAAACGAAATGGAACCACAAAAAACTCATAATTTCCATACCTAGTCCAAAAAGTAGTCTTGTAGATGTCCTCTCCTTTGATGCATACTTGATGGTATCCTGATCTAAAATCAATATTCGAGAACAACACTGCCCCTTAAACTAGTTAGACAATTCATCGATACTTGGCAATGGATACATGTTCTTTATTGTCACCTAATTCATGTGCTTGTAGTCAATGCACAATCAGAGAGTACCAACCTTCTTCTTCATGAAAAACACTCGTGCACCCCAAGGTGACACACTTGGCCTAATGTATCCCTTATCAAGAATTTCCTTCAACTCCAAGTTCAATTCCACTAATGGTGGTGTGTTCATATTGTAAGGTGCCTTTGATGTTGGTGCTGCCCTTCGTACCAAATAAATAGAAATTTCACTTCCCTATGAGGAGGAAACTTTGAAATCTATGTTGGGAATACATCCTAAAACTGCTGCAAGACTGGATACCTCTTGAATAGTTCTACATCCACAACATCCTTACCCTTGTCACTGGAAATATGCACTGCAAACAATAAGCACCCTTTCCTACAACTGTGCTTTGGCTGCATAGCTATGACCATCCTCACCGATGTAGAATTCTTATTTCCCTACAATATTCTCTTTTCCCCAGTATCATCCTGGCACTCAATAGCATTGTCATAAAAATTTACTTTGGTCCTATGGATGTACAACCAATACATACCCAAAATAATACTATATAATCCCAATGGAAGCACATTTAGATGTGTAGATGTATACATACTGTTCAACTCAAATGTGCAAGCTCTTAACCAATGATGAACTCTCTTCTTAGTAGCTATAGGAAACTACACCAACGAAGATTTTTCATGCACTTATTTTCTCAAACCACAAGTATTAACCACTAAGTGAGTATTAACATCACTATAATTAGATCCAGGGTCAACCAAAATAGGAACAACTCGAACACAAATCTTACCTTCCTTCTTAATAATGGATGTCTAGTGATCTACCTCCTTGTTGTGCACAATTGCAGATCTGAGGAATGAAATTAGCAACATTTCCAACTGTCTTCCCCTCTTGAGAACTATAGATATGAGGCCTTCCATCCTGGTATAATGGACAATAATTCTTGTGATGATCTTTGCCAAATATCCAACACTGCAATGGACTCCTACCATCACCTCTATTCTGCTACTCTCTAGGTTGTGACCCATGTCCCTTCTTAACTACACTAAACTTTTTGTAAGGAGCAACATTTTCTTTATCACCTACATCCCAAGGTCCTCCCCGCTTTGGTGGCCACTTCCCTTTAACCTTCTCATTTCCCTTCAAATCATGCTTAGGCTCAACTTTACACTTTGAATACTCATAACAATGATTTAAGTTTCCTGATGGCTTCCTCCATTGACCGAGGCTCATGAAACTCAATAGAGCCTCTATATGCTCTTGGAAACCCACTAATGAACATTTGAATTTTTTTTTTCTCATCCTTGAGGTAGGACACATACCTCAACAACTTGAGTAACCTGCTAGTATACTCATCATCTTTCATGCAATGCATAAAACTCCTTAGCTCTGTCATCATAATATATCTTAGATAAGTACTTCTTAAAGAGTCTCTCAATATCATCCTAATTAAGGTATTCTCATCATATTCCCTTAACATTCTTCACATATTCCCTACAAATATTTCCTTTCCCTTTGAGACTGAAGGTAGCTATTTTGGCTTCAATGTTCTTTGAATATTTTTGCAGTCTGAAGAATTTCTTCATCCCAAGTAACCATGCCCTTGCATCTTCTATATTCTTCATCTTTCCATCAAATCTAGGAGGCTTGCCTTTCTTGAACTCCTTAAGAAAGTATTGATTCCTCCTATAAGGGTGATGGCGATGATGAATGTGGTGATATGTCCTAGATGAGGAACTATAGTGATACCCATACATACCAGTCCTCCTATAAGGTGTATCCAATGATCTACCACCTATGATTGTGTCCCCTCTATCCAACCTATATCCCGACCGAGACCTACTACCATAGGCTCCATTAGTCTTCTCTTGATGTTCTTGAATAATTTTAAACTATCCTTGTCTATGTAAGTCTGAAAAACTCTGAAGGATCACTAAATTGACCTCGTACTGCCTTTCGTGATCCTCAACCAACCTGTCATTCTTTTCCTTACAAATTTTGATCTATACCCTCAAAATCCTCAATGCATATACTATACAAGGAGAATATTCACGTCCTTGCTACCCAATTTATCTGTAGGGAGAGTCATGTGAACTGTATTCTACCATTTTTCTTGTCATATTTGATTCTCTTCTTCCCAAAATAATTCCATCTCAGATAAACTGAATATATACCATAACCAAAATCATACCTCGTTGATGTTTAGGGGAGGTTTATCTCATCTGCAAAATTAGTCCAAATTAGCACGATACATGTATAATCATAATCATATCAATATGCCAACATAGATCATAAACATACCAATTTCATACCAAGAACTCATCCATGATGACCATAACCATGAAAATGCATTCCTAACCACATGCATCTAACCCATCCAGTCCAAGTTTTTGAACCATGATCTAAACCTAACCTAATACCACTCCATGGTATTAGATATCGCCCAAAGAGAGTGAAACCTACTATGATACCATTATGTGGTATCAGGCATCACCCAAAGAGAGCGTAACCTACTATGATTCCATTCTATAACATATCCTCCCATATCTACCCACTTTAACTAGTAAGTCGGGGTAAACATGAGATGAGGGATACTATGATATGACTCAACTTCCTAGATAACCTTAAGGAAATGGAGTTGACAAAAAAATACCTTACTAGCCTTCCTTAGGTGCTACAAGACCATTACGGCCTAAAAAACCCTTCTAGGTGTCCAAACCATGAGTTAAATTTCCTTTTCACTGATTTGGACTCTCATAAACTGGAACAATACTTCCTTTTTTCGACCGTAACCCTCCAGTCTCATGCATGATTCCTATAATGGCGCGACTGTAGTCATTTTCACCCAGTTCTGTGCTTGTGACAACAAGGTTCGAGCCACTTTTTCAAGGCTAACATGCAGACAAATAAATAGAACTTGACACAACTTTCCAGAATGATAAATGACACAAGGAAAAAGATCTCAGACAAAATGTAATAAAGGAATTGACCTAACCTGGTCTAACCATGACACTAATTCTCTCAAACACATAGTAAACATGAAATCTACAAGTAATTAATGCATATTTGAACATAGAGATTTAAAACTTATGTGAGAAACATCAAGAAGGTCTATTTCCATCTCATAATAGTTGCAATAACATATATTAGGTCTTGCATTCATTAACCAGTCCTTTACAAGTAAAAACATGATAAGGGACATAACTTGAATCTGTCATAAAAAAATGCTTATAACTAGCATATAATGAGATGAATAACAATTATAGCACAATCATTAAAGCCACATAATAAGAAATGTAATTACTCATGGATTATAAGGGAAAAAATCTCTTATCATTCATAGAGAAAAGAAAACCAAACTAGGGACTTCCACATACCACCCAACCATAGATTGAGCTGAACCAAATCTATCTTTCAGCCAATCACCCTCATGCCATATTCCAACCATGAATGTGGATCTCATGGGATAAAATGATGCATAAAAAACCACGTCAATCCATTGGTTAAACCACCTCCAACTTCACACTACCGTGATCTCACCTAAACCAGTACTGAGATCAAAAAACATAACTAAGCTTGGATGCCTCAAAATTCCTTCACCATCCCTTGAGGAATTTTCCTATCTCCACCCACCTATTGAAGGATTCCCATAGAAAACCATCTCCACCCCTAAACCTTGGTATTTTCCTAAGAACACCTCACCCAAATTAAAAAAAACCTTTCGAAAATACAACCCTCAACCAAGAATGAATCCCATCACACCATCATTATTCGGAAATGGCAAGGAAAGGCTAAAAACCATTGTCAAACCAGTAAAAACCCATGTCAAAGACAACAAATGAACCAAATAGACACGTGAATATACCATGCATTCCAAAACCAGCTAGGAAATCATACATGAAACTTGTTACATGCAAGTATTCCTGTTTAAGCTACTTGATCCAACATTTCCTTGCTTGATCCTTACTTTGTTTTCCTTTTCTTACTTTCTCCTCTTGGTGCTCTTCTCCTCTCTTAAACAAATTCTAAAACTGAATTTGCAAAAGGCTAACCATCAAAAGCTATGTACTAATCCTTAGAAGGATTTTTATCATTGATGCCTCTAATTTCTTCATTTTTCTTCTATTTTCCTTCAATTTCCTCCTCACATGCAACCTGTGAGATTTCACCTTCGTTTTCTCCTAATTTCCTTTATTTTCATAAATAAAATGCCAATAATGCCTTTGTTCCATTTTAAATCCTTTTCCATTTCCTTTTCCAATTTCCCCTTAGCCATAATAAACAAGAAGTTATTCCCAGTAGGATTTTTTCCCAAACATTCAACTTGGAATATGTGTTACATGACCTTGGTCTTATTTTTCCTTTATTAACTTTATTACATGAAATTTTAACCTGGGGCTATTACAAATAAGCCTCTTTACTGAGACCACTAGTCATGGCATCTGTAATCTCAAGGAGGTCAGCTAGGAAACCACATGTCACATTATAATCTATCTTCAATATAATTTTCACATTTACAAAATGCACCATAGGACCTGCATGCAATATTAAGTTAACACATAACCATTCCATTACCATGGTACACTCCACATTCACTTGCATAGACAAACAATAAACATACAATCCATGATCATAGTGATATAACCAACACCTACAAACACACAATTATAAAAAATACATAACTCCCTAATAGACACACAAACATTATACCTCCAATCTGTTGAATCTCTCATTCATATAACATACAGACCATGGGATTGTCCCATCCAATCATAAATTCAATCAATAGAAAAAATATATGCTGTGCAACAAAATTAACAGAGGGATTACCTCAAAATACCTCATATCATATAAAAACTAATATGCACAACTATTCAAAGCATGTCAGAATACACCAGTAGTCCAGTAGTGCTAGCACACTATCAACAATCATGCACAAAACCATGCAGACAGTTCTACAAATACTCAAGAATCAATAAGAATCCAAGGTCACAACAATAAGTTATCTATACTTTCAACATGCCTAAAAGTAAACACATGAAATCCCATTACATTTCTCAATAAATAAAATCATAATAGAAACATCCTTGCTATCAAAGTTATCACCAAAAAATGATCACCTAGCCATTTCTAACTAGGTGGATCAAAATACACCATGTGAGTTTAATTTTACCATAGTAAAATCACTTTCACTATAAGAAATAATTTATAAACCACTTTTATTAAGTTATTTTTGATTAAAACCCATGAGAATGATTAAATAAATTTATTAAATCATTATTTAATAAATATTCCTTGTCACATTTGACTAAATCACCTACAAATAATTAAATAAATAATTATTGGTTTATTATTCCTTATTTTTGTTGGCTTGAGGGGTCTTGTCCTAGGTTCGTAGTTTATGGATAAACCAACAAACCCTCTAACTGTTGACCCTTTCGGAAATGATCTGATTGCATAGACCAAAGTCTCACCCAAAGAAGGATGGGGTCGGAAACGGGTTTCTACACCCTAAGAGAGAATTTAATGAAGTGGTCCTCGAAAACACCCTAGGTGATCTCATGCGTAGTCATTTTATAGTAGAATTGCAGAGTATGCACAACCATTCACAAAATAACACAAAATTATTATATGACTTAGCACATATAAGAACCTAAACCAGATCTCGACTTCAGTTAATGTAATACTTTAATACATTTATGTTACTTATGTATAAGCTGATCAATTAGATTTTTGCATTCATTAATAAGTAAATAGATAGTGTGATCTCATTGAAGCATAAATAGCAAGTATACACATAACATAGAGAATTCACCAAAACTGTTCCTTCTATTAATCCTTCAGATCTATCAATACATCAGATTTCCTTCAAAACCCTTATTAAACCCTTAAAATTCCTTTCGCACACATAAGCAATGGATTCCGCACACATCCAATTCTAGGTCTCCGTGCACATAGCTAGCAGGAGCCTTTTACAAAACCCAAAACCCTTACAGACACAAAATGCTTCCAGAATATCAATATCACTTATCTTACTTAAGAAATAGTTAGCTTAGAAAAAATATATCTATTTATAATATGCCTAGCACATAGATACTGTGGTATCAAACCATGGTTTGAGGCCCATAGTTTACATTTAAGCTTGATTACATCCAAAATTGGGGCCAAAATCCCTTTGACTACATCTGCGCAGTGTGCACATACAAACATACAAATAAAAAACCATTGGAACTTGTGCCTCAGGGGACCCTGCTCCAACAGGCTCCCAACACAAACATGTGAATCATCCCAATTCACTGAGGCACGATCGTTGTCTTGTCACTTTTATCTTTGAGCGTCTTGACATAAGTCTGGAGAGGGGTCACTAATTCGAGACTATTCACAGCTGCACCATGCGCTTGCTAAAACATCTTGTCAATCGTAGGCATTCAAAAACCATCTCCATGCTATGCTAGGTTTGATGAATGATCTTAAAGGTGTTTTCTAGCGTTTGAGATAGTTGCAGTGCTTCCTCTACCCATGGTTGAATTCGTTCTTTGAGCATCTACTCCTTACAGTGCAAGTTCGAAATTTTTTTCCTGGAGTTTCTGACCTTCTTGCAAATGAGCGAGTCTCTGCGTGATCACCAATGTGAGTGTTACGATGTGGATTTATTCAAACTATTGTTCCTTGGTGTTGAGTGTGTCATGTAGCTTCTGCATGACCAGATACTTTTGGACATAGGCCCAAATATTCGTAGCCTCATTCAGAGACTGGTCACACTGAGTGACTGTGGATGAGATACAATCTTGGGCCTAGTTCACTTTTGTTTCTCTCTTTGCATGAACCTCGGGCAGACTCTCTGGCTGCAACTTGGTTTAGAGGTCCACGATTTTTTGCTCATATTCGGCTTGAACAGTGTGAGCTTTTTCGCACGTATTCTTGATTGCAACAACTATTCCATTTAAATTCTCTGTGGGTGCAACTGTGGCCGCGATCGCTGGAATATCTTAGCACACTTGGTTAATATTAGCTTCTAGCACAGTGTGTTGGGATTCTACTTCTCGATATGATATTTCAGCTTGTCGATGTTTTTCATGCTCTTGGGTAGCCTGCTTGTGTTCATGCTTGGTTTGTGTCATGCAGTGGCTTCTTAGTACTGGAGCTCATTAGCAATGATTGAGTGTAGTAACAGAATTTTTCCTACAGGTAATACAACAAGGTTAACATGAACATCACCTATGCTAGTAAACTGAGTGCACTAGCTCACATCCATTTGGGTTGCTGGCAGGGGGATATGAACAAATCATCCCTCCCCAGATGGTGGAAACTCTATGTCCAAAGGTTGTGTGTTGGTAACAGGCACACTAGTCCGACTCGCTTGAATCACACTTGCCTGGATCTGGCTCGCTTGCGTTTTTAATTCTTGAAGTCCCACCTATACAACCTCCAAGGATGATTTATATTGGACCTCCATATCCGTCCATCGGTATTCCTGTGTTGAGGTGACAGTGTTTTTGATCTCATTGAGATGGTCCTCTGTAAGTTTCAGTACCTCCTACCCTGTGTGCTTAGAACCCTTATACTTCTTTTAGGACCCAACCATGGTCTACGCACCGTGCTTTGTGCCTTTTGAGGTTGTTGCTTCAGTTTCCTTGGGCGCAGAGCCATTATTTTCTGGCACGGTGGTGGTCTCAATGGTCTCTCCTGTTGTTTTTGGTGTAGGTTCCTTCTCACCAGGTTTTTTTGTGACAGTTGGCAGTACTACTAATTCATCATCCCCTAGCCACGAGAAGGGGGATACCTATACTACTTCATCATCCCCTTCCTTGATAGTCTTTGGGACTTCAGCCATAGGTTTATTCATTTTATCACTGGCAGAATGGCATGGTCTGAGGGTATTTTCTTGAGGGGACTTGCGTATTCCATATGTGTGTCCCTTCTTTGTTTTAGATGGTGCAAGGTCTCTTCCACAGACACCTCCTGTGCCACAAGGTCATCTCCTGGTCTGGTGGTTGTCATTCTACTCTGATTTATGTACCCTAAACTATCTTGGCGCAATGATTCCTCAAAAACGGGATCCAATCCTAACATAGACATAGAAAAGGAAATAGAAAACAGAGATCTCAAAGCATAAAAATATCTCAGAATACAAAGGGAACCATTGCAATCCCTTAGCGCATAGTTATACTTGTGGTGCATCCTTAATGACTCCTTATGCATTAATGAGGTTCCATTACTGACAAAGTGATCCAAAAGCTGGAAAATTCCTCTTATTAAATGCATCATGGATGCTCCTAAAAATGGTAATAATTCTGCCTTATCCAATTTTTTACTGTTCCAACGGCTAGTTTTTGACACCTCTGTGCACCGGTCAATTCCCTTGCATAGATATCGTGTGCGTGTCATGCCTTACTGCGCATTTTCCATCTCAACTACACAGGTCTGATACTTTAGCCATATAGTCATTTGGTAGACACAAGGTCATCCTTGTATGGCTTCAAACATCCTCCATTGACATATCCTGACAAGTATTCTCCACTCAACATGGCTAGGCGCACTGCTGCTTTGTCAGTGATTTGCTTAACCGACATAGGGCCCTAGCCATTGAACACAAACTTGTTATCATATATTAAGACCAAATCATCCTCCTTGAACACCTTCTGCCAATACACCTGTTATTCCAGGATTTTTGGTGCGCCTTTTGGACCTACTAGTGATAACTGGCAATAAACCAGTCTTCTTCTAGAGAAATCAACTGCGAAAATCATTCTTCTAGAGCATCTTCTTTAGCCATATTGGTAAATGTTGCAATGCATAGATTGGGAACAATTAACTCCATGGGAAACACAACCTCCTACCCATATACCATCCTAAAATTTGTCCTCCCAGTCAACTTTTTGCAAGTAGTATTGTAGGCCTAGAGCATTGTAGGCACTTGCTCATCCCAATCATTTGTGTTAGAATTTCATACCTTAGTGAGCACAATTTCCAGGATCTTATTGAAAGCTTCAACTACGCCATTTTCTTGAGGATGATAAGAAAGCTCTTCTGAAGACTCATCTTCAATTCTTCAGTCAAAGCCTTGATAGTGTCATTTACAAAATGTGTACCTTGGTCATTGATCAAAATATTAGGACAACCAAACTGAGTCACTATATTCTCAAAAATAAATTGGGCAACAATATCAGTAGTAAAATCTTTCACAAGTTTGGCTTTAGCCCACCTGGTTATATAATATGTCACAGTGATGATGTAGTGTGCACCGGTATTTCTTCCTGGAGGATTACTAGGTCCCACAAAATTAATAGCCCATTTCTCAAAATCTTGCAGCGACATCTGCAGATTCAGGGGACTCTCATCCCTGCGCGAAGGTTTCCATGTTCTCTAAAAAACATCACATGCTCTAAAATGCGCATAGGCATCATTGTGTAGTGTGGGCCACCACAACCCAGTAAGAAAGATCTTTTGCATAGTGGCCTTACCTGCATAATGGCCACCAACAAATCCTCCATGTGCTTCATTGAGAATTGCCCGTGTTTCATATTCCAAGGCATACCTTCGCAGAACCTCATCCGCACCTAAATTTTACAATTGTCTAGAAATAATGGTGAAGACTGCTATGTGCACCACAAGTTATTTCTTTTGCTCCATTGTATATTTCTCAGGCACGCGACCAGTGGTAAAAAATAGATGATATCAGGGAAATGCTCATCAACCAATTTTATCGCAAAGAACTGTGCATCGAGAAATCCATTATCTATGTTTGTAGGGATCCTATCCTGATTCAATGCATGATATATGGCCTGGACCAACATTTAATTGTCTTGGTTTTACTATAATTTCAAAATCATATTCCTGAAATAACAACAACCACCTGCATATCTCTCCTCCAAACACAGGCTTGTTGAATAGGTACGTCAAAGAATAATGATCAGTGAACATTTTAAAGTGACATCCCAATAGATAGTGGGAGATTTTTTGCATCAAATTAACCATTGCAAGCCCTTCTCTCTCTGTGGTTGAGTAATTATTTTCCGCGCTAGATAGTTTTCGACTGGAATAAGCAACAAGATGATTAAGTTCTCCTACCCCTGGCTATGCTAACACAACTCCGAGCGTAATACATGAGGAATCCACGTGTACATGAAAAAACTTGGGCTAATTCGGGAAGAGTGGGATGGGCATAGAGACCATCTTTTCCTTCAGCAGCTCAAATATCTTTTGGAATTCTGCATCCCAGCAGGATGTTGCATCCTTCTTTAACAAATTTTCCATAGGCGCAGTTATCAGCTCATATCCATGAATAAAATTTATATAGTACCCATTACGCCTTGATATTGAGCGCAAATTCTTGATATTATCAGGTACTTCCAAATTGACTATGACAAAAATCTTGGCAGGATCCACCATCAATAACTGTTGGTAGACAATGTGTCCCAACAATATTCCAAAGAGTAAGAAAAAAAATACATTTCTTCAGATTTAATGAGATCTGATACTTCCTACAAGTATCCAAAATTAAGCGTGGGTTCGACAAATTCTTCTTTGAAAACCCAAAGACAGTCAAATCATCAAAATATACCTCCAAAAACATGTGTATGCATTATTTAAAAGCATCAAATACTACGTGCGAGAAAATGGAAGGAGCATTCCTCAACCCAAATGGCATAACTGTATATTGGAAAGATCCCCATTAAGTAGAAAAAGTGGTCTTAATCCTATCTTCTGGTGCAATCTAGAACTGATGATAGCCTAAGAAGCCATCTGTAAAAGAATATGCTTCTTGACCTCCAACATTATCCAAAATTTTGTCTGAGAATGGAGTTGGGAATGGATCATGCGCACAAGCATCATTTAGTTTGCACATATCAAAACATATTTTGATTTTTCCCTTGGTCTTCTTATATTGCACCACCATCAGAGTTACCCAATCAGATTCTTCCACAAGCTCAATGATACTTTCTGCCACCATTTTATCTAACTCTTCTTTCACTTTCTACTTATATCTAGGGTTCAGCTTGTATAGACGTTGTTTTATTGGGCGCACATCAGGCTTCAATGTGATTTTCATTACTCCTATGTCCCCAATGATTCCCTTTAATTTTGAAAACTTTGTAGGGAATATATTATGATATTCTATTAGCAATTTAACAACCTTTCCCACTATATCATCATCTCAATAGTCTCCAATATTTGATAACTTATGTTTTTCTTCAGTTCCCATATTCACCCGTCTTAACTGCAATGGTTTTATCACATCCATCGAGGTGATGGAGGGCCCAACTATTGTGCGTTGGACTTTCGATTCAGGAATCATGATATTCCTCGGATCCTCACCATTATGTGGCTGTCAAGTTTCTACAATTTAAAATGGCATTCATCTGCACGTCCCATGCTGGTGGTGTGCACTCAATCACAGGCTGAGTGGAATCAAAGATGACTTTCTGAATGTGATGGAGAGCCTGACCATTTTTTTCAAATCCATTTTCAAAGCTAAATGTAAGAATAAAACTATCTACTAGCACAAATCACTCGCTAGTGTCCCTACATAGCCTTGTTTCCAAATACCATTTAGTTGGCACCTTTCCCAATGTATGAATAAAAATATGAACCCATTCAGGTATTGGTTCTACACCCCATACCTAATTCCATTTGGCTAGATGTCTATGCTAATCCTCCTTGCCAGAGTATAATTCTTCTTGTTTAATTATTGGGCATTCAAATCGTAGTCGCATCATCTGCACGCATTCATCCCAATACATATTCCCCTTATGTGTTTCCCACCATCTTGCTGGATTAATGCGCAAACCAAGATATAAAGCATGGAACCTTTGTTCTGTCTGCACAAACCTTTCCAGTTATCTTAGGAACATGTTTACAACAGTGGAGCCATCATAATGTGGTAAATCACGTACCTCCGATGTTATGCAACATAGAGCATGGGTCACACGATTACAGTGCAACACAGACGCCTCATGCAGTCAGTTCTACCAATTCTCCAACTCTTCACCAGAATCTGAAAAACAAGAACTATCTTTCTCCCATTGAAGATTCCCATTTGCTGTTAGATTAATCTAGTCTTCTTCGTGAAAATTTAGCTTATAAATTTGATCAATCTTGTCCTCAGCGCACACCGTTTCCATATATATTTGAACTTCTGCAGGATCTAGAGGAATAATGACCCTAACTCCATTGTTCTCAAATTCCATTCTCCTTTTCTTCAGATTGATAAAACCATCAATTTCAATGGCCCAATCTAATCCTTGCAGTGTAGGATAGGGATCAATATCATCTACAATCTGTATGACCTCAAAGTCTGCCAACACCTTAACTCCCTCTATATTCACCACAAGTTTTTTCAATCTTCCCAACGGAATGAGCTTCTACTGGTTAGCCATGTGCACTTGGATAGTGGACCATTCTAGATTTGGTTCTCCCATGCATTGCCAGGTTTTTTTAGGTAGAGCATTATCATTTGATCCAAAATCTAGAATGACTTGGTCCATTTCATAAGCACCAATCTACGTAGTCAAATGCATCTCTCTGCCCGTCCTCCTCTTGTTCTTATAGATTTTGTTGACTGCTCTCTGTTCTACTAGGTGATGTTCTTTTCTACGAATTTTTCTATCAATGCCTGTAAGTTTTCAACATCCATTTTTTTGCGTAGCAACTTTATGCATTCTAGGTAGGAATGGCTTAATCTCTTCTTCTCCTCCGACTTCCTTCAGTGTGTTACCACTTGCTGAAGTATCTCCTTCTATAAATTATTTTCTTTCTTCAATGAAGGTTTCTTTTGTGCACTGAAGATCAAGGCCTTCCTTGGTCTCAAGTTCTTTTCAGATACATACATCAGTGGCAGGTTGATTTCCATTATCTTCATTGGTAACTACACCACTCCTGATAACTATGTTCACACAAGGATATTGTTCATGAACCTCTGCGCGAACCATCTATAGATTTTGCATAGGGGTCTTCTTTTCCTACATTTTAGCAATCAATATAGGAAAATCTTCTATAACATGGTCAAATTGTCTATAGTACCTGCAAGACTGTTGTGTTGGATTCGAGCAATCACGTGCATAATGAAAAAAATATCCATAGTTATAACAAATCACTTTTCCTCTTCCTCTATTAGCTGATCCACCTCCTCTGCCTCTTCCTCGACCTTGGAATCCTCCACATCCAGAAGGGAATGTTGGTGATGTAGGATGAAAGGCTGAACCTGCATTATATAGATCTTAGCTTTATATAACATCATTTCATAGGTCTGTAAATGCTTATCATCTTGCCCTAATGATGAAAAGAAATTGCAAAATGGTTTTTATAATTTAGGTTGATATTTTCAAATCCTTGGGCAAGAATTTGTATTATGTAGTCTATCAATCTGACATAAGGTGCACCATACAGGTTTCTTCAATGGAATAGGATCCCTAGCACTCAAGTAGTTGTTGAAAACAAGACACTAGTCTTTATGATGCTCAGAATCTTTGCACTTGATACACCGTACCTCTGTGCAAACCACCTTACCTTTGTCCTTGCAGATTTTGAAGTTCCATATGCATTTCTTCCAGCTGACTTTGAATCTGTTGAGTTCCCAATGCAATAGGTGTTGTGGTAGCTTCTAGTTTCATTGCAACTTCTATAGCCTCAGCTTATGTGAAATTTTTTTTCTGACCTAATAGTTGGCACAGATGTAGGAGAAACATAGACATGAAACATTCTTTATGCTGAGTATCATCAATCACAAATCCACCATACCTGATGGTGTGCTTAAATATTTGATCGGCCTCCCATAAAAATTCATTAGATTCATGGTGAATATCCTTCATCTCTATCACCATCTGTGCGTATGAATTAGGTTTCTTAAACTGCTCTTTTAGGGAATATTTAATTTCTTCCAGGGTATCATTAGGGTTTTCTTGCGCATACCTAATGTACCAGTCTAGAGCGTGATCTTGAAATGTAGTAGCTTGTTGTGATTTCCTAATACCAATATTGTTAACTTGTTGAGCATGCCACATGGCCTCAATCACCAACCAAAATTTAACAGTGTCCTCATTATCGATGCCTCTGAAATTAGGTAACCTCATGGATGCAACCATATCTACTTCAGGAGGGGGTGGAAGTGGAGGTTGTGACAGACTGCATGGTGGGGTAGGTGATCAACAATGTGAGCTCAGAAGTGGAGTAGATGGAGTAGGAAATAAATTAAAGGGCTTCTGATATGATGAGCTTTCTTCTCAAGAGTCACTCGAGCTAGCATTTTCTAGTTCTAGTTCACTATCAGATCTAGGCTTCAAAAGGCTATAAATGAATTTTTCAGAGTCTTCTCGGTAGATTCTTCCATTGTGCGTAACTGAGTCTCTTTGATGCATTCAAGTAGCATGTTCACATAGAAAACCCTTTTCACACAATAACATCTTCAATAATAATTTTATTGAGCATGGGAACTTACCTCTAAGGCCTTTGAAGAATATTATTTCTGCTTCATAATATGACACAAATTGAAAACCACCCAGAAGATGATCAATCGAATGATCTACCACACGAGTGATCTTATTATCAAATTTCTGTACTTGCCGGATCAATTCAAGAGTCCACGCATTGACTACATCATCTTTTATGCAGTGATAGAACTTATGCAAATTGCGACAACCACTTTTGTAGTTCGTGCGCAAAGGAACAAAAGAAAATTTCATGCACTTTAGTATAAATATTCTTCTATACCAACTGTTCATTAGAGAATTTATATCTCTTATTCTCTTGCATTACAAATTCAAGTATCTTTCTATCCAACCAGTCTTATAATTCATTGCACGATGGATGCCACAACATCAAATATCCCTCAAAATGATGATACCGGTCCTGACAATGGAACCATTTGTTGGCTTGAGGGGTCCTGACCCAGGTTTGGATTTTGGGGATAAACCAACAAACCTCCAACTACTGGCCCTTTCAACAATGATCTTCTTGTAGAGGCCAAAGTCTCACCCAAAGTAGTATTGGGGGGGGGGGGGGGTGTTGAAACCAGGATTCTGCACCATGAGAGAGAATTTAATGAAGTGGTCCTTAACGAAACCCTAGGTGATCTTGCACGTAGTCAGTTTATAGTAGAATTACAGAGTATGTGCAATCATTCACAAAATAACACAAAATTACTATCTGGCTTAGCATGGATAATAACCTAAACCAAATATCAAATTCAATTAATGTAATAGTTTAACATATATCTATTACTTATGTATAAGAATATCAATTAGCTTTCTGCATTCATCAATAATTAAATAGACATTGCGATATCATCGAAGCATAAACAGTAAGCAGAAAGAACAATTATACACATAACACATAGAATTCGTCAAAACTGTTCCTTCTATTAATCCTTCAGATCTGTCAATACAACAACTTTCCTTCAAAACCCTTATCAAACCATTACACTCCCTTTCGTGCACACAACCAGTGGAGTCTACACACAACTAGGACTAGGAATCTATGCACAGTGCCAATAGGAGCCTTTTACCCAACCCAAAACCCTTACAGACACAAAATTCTATCAAATATCAATTATCAATTATCTTACTTAAAATTATCAATTATCAAAATTCTATCAATATCAATTATCTTACTTAAGAACTAGTTAGCTTAGAGAAAATAAATCTATTTATAATACACCTAGCACGTAGATACTATTGTCTCAAACCATGGTTTGAGGCCCATAGTTTACATTTAATCTTGATTACATCCAAAATTGGGGAAAAATCCCTTTCACTACATCCACACAGAGCGCACATGCAAACATACAAAAAAAAACCATTGGGAATTGTGCCTCAGGGGACCCTGCTCCAAAAATTTCCTTATTTGAAACAATTATTAAATCATTATTTAATATTTATTTCATTTTCACACATTTCTTAACATTCATGAAATAATTAATACATTATTTCTTTCTTAATTATTTCTAAATAAAGGTATTTAACCATTTTAAATATATTTTCCCTCTCCAAAAATATAATAAAGTATTCCAAGCGGATAGATATAGATTTTGATCAATTATATTTTATTATTTTCCATTTTCAAGATCAACCCAATACTTTTCTATAAACAAGAGGATTTTCATCCATTTCTCACCAAGATCATTATCATCATCACCATTATCGTCACATTCCTTCCAATCTCCCATTTTCAAGTTCTACATTGTCTGGGTTTTACAAATTTGAGAAAGAGGAAGGTCTAAATTTTGAAGTGACGAGGACATCAAAGGACCCATCCCATTGAGGGGGAATTGAGACCCTTTGTAAGTCTCCTTCGCCAAGTGTATTAATATAATTATTTTCTTCCACAATATTTTCCAATATTTTTGTTTTACACCTATTTTTTATATTTTTTGTTTGTGCTTTTATATTTGCATACATCCACTATTTTCGTATGTTTTCTCACATATTTGTTACATATTTGAAGTCTAAGAAGCTACAATTGTTGTTATGGGCACTAGTCACTCGTGAATTAAGTGAGATATTTTTGGTACACCTTCCAAAATATTTCATACTAATAATCAACATGCAATTATAATATTTAGTGTTATGAGTTGCACACAATCATCCTTACATTTAGTTATTATGCTAAAAGCTAGAGCTCCACTCATCTCCAAATGTCCAATCATTGAACCTCCTTCTCTGTTACTTCTGTAATTGTTACATACTAGTTTTTCACCGTGATCACTTCCTGTCCCTAATCTTGAAGTGCTTGGTGACAGACCCTGTGCAATGTTTCCACCATGAAGAAATATGTAAATACATCCCCTGAAGACTCAAAGAATACTACCTTGGAAGATTACTGATGGAACTTGGTGAAAACCTTAGTTTCCTGGGTCAGCGCATTTCCTAGTTTCGTGCTCGTGGTGATGTCAAATTGGCAGTTCTGGCTTAGCACTACTAGCACCCTTATTTCTTGGAAAATTGCATTGATCCCTTTATGGAAATGTTTCCTCAAATCAAATGGATGAGAAGCGTCGACCTTTAGAAGTTCCAGGGTGATAATTTGGTCGTTAAATGGTGGTGATAGAATCAAGCTCTCTGATTTTAGAGCTTTGATCTCATCCATGGGGGGTTTATCCCTTAGATAGTGGACCTTCCTCCTCCTTTCATGGGATCACAACCTCTTCTCCCTTCATATAAATTGGTCCCCATACTTCCACTACAGGTCGGTCATTGTTGGGTTAGTCTGAATTCTCACTCCCTTTACATTCTTGCACTGTGATACACCTAAGCTTTTTGGGAGAAGGAATTCTTTAGAGCTTCGGTGAAGGACTCAAATTTTCACCAAAGAGAGGCCTCCAACGTCAAGGCCTTGGTTGTAAGCTCTTCCTTTCATATATATCAATAAAAAATCTCATGTTTACTTTCTAGATTTGTCTAATGTTTTATGCAAATATTCTAGTACTCCTTGATCTACTAGATAGCTAATGATTAATTATTATTATGTATTGGATTACATTTGTTGTTTCCTCTTGATCATGTTCAAGTATTCATGTGTCACCAATAGCAAGGAGCAAGCCTAAAAGGATTGCAGATCAAGGTCATCATCAACAGGTTTGAGCATAGCACTAGGAAAAAGGTACCTCTATCTCTTTTCTTGTCACATTTTGAATATTAGATAAGAGAGATCACCTATGTTTGCAGAGGGGATTTATCTTAACAAAAAAATTGCAGACTCCACTAGGGAGCTTAGCCTCTTAGCCTTCCTTTCTCATACTGATATTGGATCAGTTTGATTGATCACTGAAATCTAAGCTTGCTTAGGTCTGTCTTACTTTGCATAGGGTTTGATATTCATTTCACTGTGTCAGGTCTGGTTTTGGTATGAAAATCCTTTTTTTATTTCCTTTCTTTTAGCGACCATCACAAATTTTGTTTACACAGTAGCGCTACCAGTACTGTTCTATATAGCACAACTGTGTTGATTCGTCTTTCAATGCCCTTATTCTTATCATAGAAGCATTGATCTCAAACCTAGGAAAAGTTATGGTTTCCCCTTATTATTCCTGTGTGTCTTTGCCCCTGAAGAATGTTTGTTGAGTCTCAGTGACCTCCTACCTGTGTGTTTGACTTGTTTTTCTTCTCTAAATGAGTGTTTCGTCTCTTTGACTTGTTTGTGATTTGGGAGATTTCTAACCATTTAAAACACCTTTTGCCGCATTACATCTGTATTGGTTTGAAGTAGTTTGTAGTATTCACTAGTCATAACTGCATTTATGATCTTACCTTCAACCTAGTGTCAAACATAGGATCACAAATTGTTTGATTCATGAGTCTAGAAGAGTGTGTATTTTTTAAAACTAAAAATAAACTGAAAGTGATTTTCATTTTAGTTTTGATTTGGCTTGTCTTTATCATTTTGGAAAAGGGATTGAAAAGAATTTCATTCATGTATTTTTAAAATGATTTTGATTTCCATTCGATTGAAATAAAAGTGAAAAGTGTGGTTTTTTCATTTCTTCATTCATTTCACTCATTTTACTTTTGATTACATTTCAAAGTAAAAATTAAAAAAAAGAGTATCATTTTATACATCTTAGCGGGAAAGAGAAATTTTTTCATTTTTTTCAATAGGTTTCATTTTTTGGAAAAGTGAATTCGATGGGAAATAATTGCATTTCATAGCTTTGAACTAGTTTAAGGGGGCATCATTTTTTGTTGCATTGATTGCACTTTTATTTGCATCTCTTCCCTAAATAGTTTAGACTTCATTGAAACGGAAAAAAATTCTTTTTGCAAGCTTGCATCATAGGATTTAGGTGAAATTGATTTTGAGCCAGAAACTATAACTTAACTAATGAGAACATCTAGAGGTCTAAGCTAAAGACATGTTCTAGCATTGTAAAATGTAGGAGCTGTTGCTAACGTTCTACATTACAGCACGGGGGTGATATCTCATCCCATGAAAGAAGTATATTGATGTATGATAATTCTATTTTGGGCACTCTCATTGAATGGTTACACATTGTACAACACTACTACGTACTGGACTCTGACACACCGTTGCGTATATTTTGGGAGACACCATTAGGTTGCAAGCCTACCATAGGTAACCAAGTCAGCCACCTTGTAAACATGATACACTGATCACAACATTTAGGGAGATCGGTTGTAATACATTAAGTACTTGGTCATTTTTTCTATCATTTATCACAAAGGTGTATATTACAGTTCATGAATACTTGGTAAACCTTTATGGCTAGTAAAACCTTATTTATTTATTTTTTGTTAATTCTAAAAGTAAATGCCCATGAAAAAATCTTACTCGTGTAGTTCTCCAGCCTCATCATTACTTGGTAAATTGTGGGCTTTTGATATTCTCACCTCTTATTTCTTTGATCTTGTACTAAAATGTCATCATGGCTTAATCTTCGGATTGACCTTGTCCCTCCTCCAAAGGATCTCAAGAACCTGCTCCTGAGGTCCCCTAGTTTCCGGTTGGACACCTTGAAGCTCAAGGTGTCAAACTTGTGATTTTCATAAGTGTACAACCCATTTCATCTCGACCACCACCTAACGATTCTCCTTGGACGAAATCAGAAGACTCTGAGCCAGAAAGCCCTCAACTATCTGCACAGTTTATGTTATTTCCCGAAAATATACTCTTTGATATAATTGTGGTCTTGCCTCAATAGGCTTATATTCCTTTTGATTAATGTAGAGTTCCCCTTCCTACTTCTCTAGTGACATCTCACTCTATTTTCCATCAGTGATTTCCCAACGAAATGGCATCAAATGTTGATGATGTCCCGTTCGTGAGTGCTCCTCAGAGTACTCTACAGTAAACCACTGGCACCTATATCCTGGAAGCTTCTTCCTTTCTATTTCCCTCTGAAGGTGATATTTTTGGCTCCACACCTCATGATTCAGGTAGTGGGACAAAAATATCCTTTAGTCAAGTTTCATCTCCACTTCCCCAAGTGTATAAACCTTTGGGAAATCTTATTTCAGGAGCTTCCGGAGCCACATATTTATTTCCGGATCCCGTTTGGTCAACGAGTATTTGCTCATATTCTAACCCATTCATTTCGGATGTGGATTCCACATCTCAACCTATTGTTCAACCTACAGTCAATATTGGTCAAATGACTATTTCGATAGGATCCTCTACCCCCTTCTCGTCATCTACGATTATTGCAGTTCCAACATTGAGTGGACCATCTACAGTTTTGTCCATGTGGGGAGGGGGGGTGGGGCAATCTAATCTTCTTTACACACCTCTGCTCTCGGGTGGGGTGCCACTGAACTCTAGACATATTCCTAGGGTAGGAAAAACTAATGATAGTCTAAGTGGTACATGGTCTTCACAACTGACGAAAAGTGCCATAGGCACCATTCCTTCGAGTGGTCAACCTACTTCAGCTGCATTAGTCTTTCACCATCCCCACACTCAGTACTCTCAAGTTCAACAGCCTCTTCAACAACAGAACGTACCGTATTCATATGTTCAACAACCTAACTTCCCTCATTAGTATGTTCAATAACCAAATGTAAAATGTGAGTATGTTCCTCAACCAAGCACCTTTTAGCACTATGTCCAATAGCCCAAGTTCACGCATGTGCTATTGTGACTAACCCTCAGTTTGGTCCTTACACCCAAACTAGTCTAAGTCTCCCTCTGGGTCAACTTGGTACTCAGTACCAGTCACTTCCTCATGGTCAGTACTAGCAACCCCAACCTTTGCCTTAGTTTGGTGCTCAAAATTAGCAGATTATTTAGTACCAATAGACCCAATTGCAACCTCAGGTTGGACCCTACATTCAACAAGGATCGTACGCTGGACCCCCTATTCCACAAGGACCACAGGCTGGACCTCACGTTCAGCAAGGACCTCACCGTAACCTACATCCAACAAGGTCCAAAACCTAAAATCAAACAAGGGCCTTATAAATAGCCCTAGAAAGGTCCATATGTTCAGTAGCATCTGTAACAAGGTCCTTACCAGTAATGGGGGAAATATGCGTATCCAGGACAAAATCCACCCTATTGGGGACATAATCCGTATCGACGAGGTTGGAACCCCCGACCTTTTGCTCCTCATCATCCACCCCTGCAATTTTTGGCTACGTTGGGAAAATCAGATGTGTCAAAGCTTAAAAATGACCCCATCCAACATTAGTTCCATTGGTTGCCAGTTCCAACCAAAATACCAGGAGATTATCCTAAATTTGAAGGAAATTTTGTGAAAGACCCCAAAACCCATGTCATGGCATGCCACTTGTGGTGCTCTTCTATTTCTTGGATCGATGATTCAATTCGTCTCTCTCTTTTCTAGCGTAATCTGACTGGTACTGCGACCAAGTGGTTTATTGAGCTCCCTTGAGGTATTTCCTTTGATTTCAAACCTTTGGCTACATATTGCCTCACTCACTTCCAGTTACCTGTCTGGTATGAAATCGACACTCGCCTCAACACCTCATTGAAGTATTCAATTACTACTCACATTTTGGATCACATTCACGAATGGTGGCATCGTCATCACCTCATAAAATTTGAGATCCCCGATTAGTTGTTGACTGAATGGTTTACGAAATCATTCATTCCTAGGATTTCTAAAGATCTTTCCATGGGGGGATGTATCACGAAAGAGGAAGTCATTTCTATAGCTCAATACCTTGATTTGGTTTATTCCCAATCTGTAACTCTATAAGAGCTCTTGCCTAATGTGCCATGAACTTGAACTAATCCGACATCATCTCAGTCTCCTCCTACACCTCTGGTTGATGGTGTTCTCAGGGCAGTCGATCATGCTAATAGTAGTGTGCCCAACGCTTCTTCAAAGTCTAAGTCCACTATTTTCACTGCGCCTTCTACTCCTTCTAGTAACGAGAAGAATCCTGGTACAACATATGAGGTAAATGTTGTCCCATCTACCACGGTAGAAAAATCCTCAAAAGGTAAGAAAAAGGGTAAAGAAAAATCCAAATCTGACAACCCTAAGCAGGATTTGAAAAAGTCACCTGCTGATGATTCTTCTGTGTGTAATATTAAATATCCTTGTATAATATTTGATGATGATAATTACACTAAGGATTTCCCTCAACATGCCAAAGTTTCCCATCTTCTACAAGGCACCCCAGGACTTCGGCTATCTTGAAAGAGGCTTTTCCTTCTCAGCAGACACAAATGGTAGATCAACCCAAATCGTCTGGAAACTCTCAATTTTTCATGGCTAGCACACAACCTATCTCCATTACCATGAGATCGAAATACTACCCCAATCCACCCAAGGCTCTTATGGAACTAGAATTCATAGATCACCTTCCCTCTTCCATGATTCCTACTTCTAGTTCTCTCCAGATTGAGAGACAGAGTGTTGGAAATACTGAGAGGGGGGGTGAATCAATATTCCTTTCAATTAGAGAATTATTTAATCTTCAATTATTATCAGTGTTTGTACAATGATAGCATTAAATAAAAGGAACACAAATGCACACATTTTTTAAGGTGGAAACCCACTCCAGGACAAAAACCACCTAATTATTTTCTAATAATTCTTTCATATTCAACTCCAATTGAAAATAAAGCTCCAAATTCCTATAATCTAGAAAAGCATTCTTCTCCTGCTCGCACTGGATGGACGCTCCAATGCCCTAGATTCTTTAGTAGTCAATTGAATGGATGCCCCAACACCCAATGAGATACAACTCACCCTAGCACCACCCTACCACCCTGTAGAAGAATAAAAGAAGAATGGACTTTAGTACCAGGGAAAATGGTCCACTTTTCAATGATATAGAATGATGTAGAAGAATAAGAAATACTAGACCATAACCACAACTATGAAACAACCACCTAATGATGATCCTAGACCTCCCGACACTACCTCTTCAACTCTTGGCAGATAGACACTAGAATTTTTTTTACAATAATGTATTTACAATGACTTAGTACAATGATTCCTTTACAGTGACTGTATGCAGTGTTTCCCACTTGAAGAATTCATGTGATGAACTTCTTGCTACCGTTCTTCACCTTGGTTTCTACTCTTGTCATGCTACCCTCTGCTGCACCTTACTTTGATTTTCTTCCCTAGAAAGTGTGGTCCTTTGCAGCCATTGACAACACATGATCTAGCTTTTTCTTGCCTTCTAGGAGCTCGATATTGAATCTGGTGTATCTCTATTATTTCATATCCCCAATATGTGATTTTCGGTCCTATAGTATTCCTTTGAGTCTTCTTTCCAATGCCACAGGTATGATCCAATTTGGATTCTTTCAAGAGAGAGTTATGCCCAATCTCTCACAATGCCCTTATTATGGATTATTTCAGTAGAGAAAACTTGTACAGCATGCCATGTCTCACTGTTTCTTTATTCGGCTCTGAAATTTATAGAAAAAGAACTACAATCCATGCAATATCTGCCACTTTTTATAGAATTCTAATCTGATACTCATAGAGAGAGTTATGACTATTTTACCAAGGTCACTTCTTTGAGATGAATTTCAAGAGCCTGAAAAAACACTGACTTCCAGAGATCATATCTCCGAAAATATTGAACACCTTGATATGAAATTTCTACAGGAGCTTCCTCAGGATTTTGGATTTTCCTAATAAAAATTTCAGCTTCTGAACCTTCATAGAAACAAAGTTAGAGCAAAAATTCCACGATGACCTATTTCATATGGCGAAATCCCTTACATAAGGAGGATATGAGGATCACAATTTATATAAATGCTTAGGTTGAGAGGGGCTTCAACAAGTGAATGTGGGAGGGAATTTAGGAGCTTAAAAAATATTAATTATGAATTTTCAATGACCCATGCCACAACCCCATGGGGTTTTAGCCCACTAACTGGGAGTACAAAATTCAAACATGAATATCTCTCCAACCGTGAAGAATTACGTGGCGTGCCATATATCAATCGAAACATCTCGACAAGTAGAAACCATAAAAAGTGAATATATTAATTTGGTAGGTAAAAATTCCCATGCAATATTGGGGTAGCCCCTAGTGCTGCTTGGTTTGACATCAATGACAACCTCTGATCAACAATCTCCCCGTTTGGCATTGATGGCAACACAAGTACTCACCCTGCGATCATGACACCTCTTCCTACAACATTCTCTCCCCCTTTGAAATCAATTGCAAAGGGTAACTACCCCTGACACACAACCATCCTACGAACTTGTACACACTTTCACTCCCTCCTTAGATCGTGAATAAGGAAAATCAAATGAGAACTTGGGAGAATCCCAAGCTTCTGGTGAAGATATTCAAATGCTTCATGAGGTAAAGGTTTAGTGAAGATATCAGCGATTTTTTCTTTTGTACCAACATACTCAAGTTTGATATCTTTTCAGCGACTTTTTCTCTAAGAAAATGATATTTTATTGGAATGTGTTTTATTTTTGAATGCATGACAGGATTCTTGGAGATGATGATAGCACTGGTGTTGTCATAGAATATGGGAATAGGCTCATTGAATTGTACTTGAAAATCTTGCAAAGTTTGTTTCATCCAAAGGAATTGAGTACAACATGTTGCCATTGCAATGTATTCTGCTTCTACTATAGATAACAAGATTGAGGTTTGATTTTTGCTCAACCATGATATGAGAAAACCACCTTGATAGAATTCTACTCCACTAGTAATCTTACGATCATCAACGCTTCCTGCCCAATCTCCATCTATAAAGGCTTGAATAATGAGATTATTACCCTTGGGATACCACAAGCCATATTCTTTTGTGCCCTTTAGATATTGAATAATTCTTTTGACATCAATAATATGTGATTCTTTTGGTGCTGCTTGGAATATTTCTACTTGTCCAACTTCTTGCATAACATCTGGCCGAGAAGCTGTTAAATATAGAAGATTACCAATCATAGATCTGTATAGCCTTTGATCCACATCGTTAGATGAGTCGTCTATGCTTAATTTAAAACCTATTACCATCAGAGTAAGGACAGGTTTGAAATCTTCCATTTTGAATTTCTTGAGCATTTCCTTGATGTACTTGGCTTGACATATAAATATTCCTTTCTCTTGCTAAGATATTTTAAGCCCTAAGAAGTATGTCAGCTCACCAAGTGAAGACATCTCGAACTCACTTTTCATATTTGAAGAAAATTTCTTACTTCATTGATCATCATTGCTACCAAATATTATATCATCCACATATACCTCAACGATTTTTAAATTATATTTATCTATTTGTACATAAAGATTTCTATCAACAGTACCTTTCTTGAATCCTTGTTGATGTAGATATCCATCAAGACGAGAAACCAATACTCAGGAAGGATTTGGAGAGCCAGTTGATGAGCAGACTATTATACGAAAGATTCTTAGAATGTTACCAAGGAGATTCAACAAAAGGTATCAGTCTTAGAATACAATGCAAATCTGGACAAAATCAACAAAGAGGAATTACATGGAGTTCTCATAGCATATGAAATAATACTTGATTAAGAAGCGGGTACTTCGCATCTAGAAACTGCGTTCATTGCATCTAAGAAAACCAATAAGGACAAACAAACTTAAATTGAAAATACATGCACCTGCAAGTGTGAAGAAAAGGGAGATGATGGAGGTGGTCTTTCAAATGAATAATATGCTTAATTTACTAGAAAACTAAAAATTGGTAAGGGAAAATTCAAAGGTAAAATTCCATTGATATGTTCCGGCTATGGTGAGATTAGGAATTTCGCAGCAAAATTTCTGAATAGAAGTGATGGAAACTCAAAAGGAAATAAAGGCTTTAAGTTATTCAACAAGCAAGAAAAAAGGAAAGGATCCAAAAGGAACTTTCTCTCTAAATAAGATAGCTCATCAACCGATGAAGATAGTAATAGCGAAGAAGAAGCCAATTCCCCCTGCAATCATGACACCTCTTCCTACAAAATTCTCTCCCCCTTTGACATCAATGGCAAAGGGTAACTCCCCCTGACACACAACCATGTTGTGGACTTGTACACACTTCCACTCCATAGCAAAGAAGAAGCCAATTCCCCCTGTGATCATGACACCTCTTCCTACAACATTCTCTCCCCCTTTGACATCAATGGAAAAGGGTAACTCCCCCTAACACACAACCATCTTACAGACTTGTACACACTTCCACTCCACGCTAATCAACACATAGTAGTGAATCCATTGTCCGACCACCCCCAAAAGGTGTTCCTCAAAAATCGTCTTATAATCTGAATGTGAGAGCCTCACAACACTACAATATTGTAGAGGATCTAGCTCAAGTACCTTCGGTGATGTCGACTTTGGAGGTCCTTTAGTCATGTCCATCACAATGGAAGGAAATACTTTCCACTATTGCAGGGATTGATCTCGTAGATTCCAATCTTATTACTTTCAATCTTTAGAACTTTGTTCCTCACCTCCCATCTTAGGTGGCTTTTCTAATTCAAGTTACCATGATGGGGAAAACCATTCATAGGAGTGTTTTTTATGAAGGTACTTTGACCAGAATCATGTCTATTGCTTGTTGGAAAGCCATTGACTCTCCTCTGTTGAGCCAGTCCCTTAATACCTCGGAATATTTTGACGGTAGAGGTTCTTGGCCGTATGGTATTCTTAAATCATTTCCCACCTTGTTGGAGAGAAAA
The DNA here is from genome assembly GCA_034641835.2 of Pinus albicaulis. Taxonomy (NCBI): domain Eukaryota; kingdom Viridiplantae; phylum Streptophyta; class Pinopsida; order Pinales; family Pinaceae; genus Pinus; species Pinus albicaulis. The sequence goes on along the minus strand of CM076584.1, from coordinate 723,837,612 downwards.
ATGGTAATTTATAACTTTATGTGGTAGATGCCAACTTGAATTATAATCTCCTTCTTGGACGTAGTTGGACTCCTTCCATGGTTTGCGTGGTCTCCACCCTTTTTCGTGTCCTCCGTTTTCACCATCAAGGAAAAATCGTGACTGTCGATTAGTTAGCTTTTTTTTTCCTCTGATTCTTCAATGGGAAACATTCCATATGTTGGGAATACCACTACCCCCTATGAGAACATCGGGTCGGGTCTATTCAACGACTCATCCCTTATGGGAATTTTTCCACTCCCTTTTTCGAATGTCGCCACTATCAATATGATATCGTCTGGTAATGATCCATGGATTGTTCCCAATCTCGACAATCTTGAAAGTTTTGGTGACATTATGCCTTTGAGCCTTGTTGAACAAATGTATCAAAATATTGGTATCCCTTGTTTGGTTCTTCGGAATTTGATTATCCCTTGAATGAGACTTTCCCCAATGACAAAAGTATTATGGAGGTAATTTATCTTGAATAAACCCCATGGGATGATGGAAATCATCATTCGTAGTTTCTCCCAACCCTAGCTGACATATCTGCCTATCTAGAATCCCATGCTTCGTTTGTATTGACTGTCCCATTTCAGAATCCTATCTTGATTCATGAAGTGATTTCTGAAGCTAACATGGGAAATATTACACCAACCATTTCGATTGACATCTCTGCCAAACCAGGGATTGTCGAGAATGTTCACATTGGTGCATCTTGTTCTCTAGATGAGATCAAGATATACACCAATATTTTCCAGGGATTTCGTGATGTTTTCGTGAGGTCATACAAAGAGATGCTTGGAATTGATCTGTGTATTGTTGTGCACAAAATTCCTACCTCTCTGGAACTAAAGCCCATTCACCAATGGCTTCATCCTATGCACCCAAGAAAGGCTACTATCATAAAGGATGAAGTTGAAAAAATTCTCAAAGATGGTTTTATTTATCCCATACCATTGACAGATTAGGTCTCCAATATTGTTCCCATCAGTAAGAAACATGTTCGGAAAAATACTGAGAGGGGGGGTGAATCATTATTTAGAGCATACTCAAAACTTTTTACTTTTTATTTCTCTAAAACCCATACGCTACTTTACTAAAGACAACTCGCGTATACATGTGGATATCCTTAATAAAAATCGCGTATTGATAGAGATATCATTATGCTGATAATTCTTTGCTTAGATCATTGCATCATTCATTCATTAGATGTTTAGTAAACAGTAAAAATGTGCAGTAAGAACAGAATAAATCATCACACATAAGCAACACACATGAACACCAGGATATAAGGTGGAAACCCAATTCGGGAGAAAACCACCGCTGCCGTCGTCTCAGTCTTCAATATTTTATTATAAAGAAAAAATCGCACAACCATTTACTGGCGCAGACTCATACCAGCACGCAGGCACCTACCTGCAGAAGGCTACAACCTTCTCTCATTTACCAGCCTCTCCTGGAAGGGAGCTACAACCCCCTGCTCTCATTTACCAGCCTCTCCTGGAAGGGAGCTACAACCCCCTGCTCTCGTTTACCAGCCTCTCCTGGAAGGGAGCTACTACCCCCTGCTCTTGTTTACCAGCTACCACTGGAAGGGAGCTACAACCCCCTCATTGAAGGCTTCAACCTTCAACACCATTGCAGACCACATTTCATCAATTTTCATACTGGATCCAACATCTTTCATACAACACAACTTGTAGGCCACTTTTCATCATATTTTCAGACTGGACCCACTCCACACATTTAAGCTCAACATTCATCAAACTGAAACTTATAAACCCATCAATTCATTCATTGAATCATCAACCAATCAATCAACGACTTGATCTTCAATTAACATAATCAGCAACATATTCATCATTCAAATAACCCAGTTCTGTATGAATACATCATTGACAGATAACAGTAGAACAACAAAATAGATCAGGCATTTCATTCCACTTACTTTAGCAAACCCTAGATTCCATACGCGCTTTTACTTCACTAAACCTGCGTATGTACGCGCTTTCATGCATACCTACCCACGTATACTTCTGTGCATTCTTCAGAAAGCCCTATCCGCCCATACGCGCTTTTCCTTAAGAAGACCCATGTATACACGCGCTTTTACTGAAGCGAACCTACGTATACATCTGTAACTTTTCAGGACTGTGCAGCTCTTCAGATCAGATAAACAACTTAGATTTCATCCTTTACTTCAGAAAGTATTTCGCCTCATCTCAGATCTAAACATTCCATAAACAGATCTAGAAAATACATATACATTTCAGATCTAGAGATCCCTCTTCATCATTTTCTTCATAGGTGCATCATAAATTTAGATCTATCAATCAAGAACAGAGTTCATCCATGTAGATATTCCTTAGAGATATTTATTCATTCACAACCCTTACTCATGCACACCCTTGCACAATGATCTTCTTCTCCTTATATAGATTTAGCCTTTCTCAATACCATGAGTCAAAACCACACAACTTCCGATGGTATTCCTGGACGGGATCAAATAGATATTCCAGTGCTCAATACAATGGGTCAATACCATGGTAACACCCCTTGGTATTCTAAATTTGGAGCGCAAAGGGCATACACGACTTGGCACGTACTTTTCCGCGTGCATACGCTACTTCACCTTAACAAACCCGTGTATGCTTTGTAGCATAACTTATTTATCATTATTATGGCACTTTCTGAATTCCTTTCTTCTGCTACTTTTGAACTGATCTGTAGATACATCAGATTTACATTATTAACAACTCATCAAGTCAGTTTCCATCACGAACAACTTCATTAAGCAGGTTCCATCAAAGTCAACACATTGTATCACTTTGCCAACAATCTCCTCTTTAACTCATCAAGAAGGTTGTCATCAACTTTATCAAGTAGGTTGCCATCAAGGACAACACTCTGCTTCATATTGCCAACAATCTTATTTCATCAAGTAGGTTACCATCAACTTCATCAAGTAGGTTGCCATCAAGGACAAAATATACCAACAATCTCCCCCTTTGGACTTGATGGCAACCATGATGGTGTTTCATCATCACAACAGATAGATACATTGAATATAACCATTATGCAGACACCATGATGCTCTCCCTTTATTAAAACACCATGTTACTCTCCCCCTTTGACATCAAGGGCAAAGGGCAGATGAAAACCAAAACAGGGTTTTTCTCCTCATGTAGAAAGAAGAGCTCTGTAGATCTGATGTGCATTGAAGTTACCATGCTCCCCCTGAGTTCATGCTGAATCTTCAAACATATTTTTTTTCAATGAATTACATGACTCTATGACCTTTCCTATCACCAAGGACTCATACTTACATCAATGATCCAACCAAGTGGATTTACATATGTGACTCAAGTACCCAACCAAGTGGGTTTACACATTTTTACTCAACTACCCAACCAAGTGGGTTTACAAATTTGACTCAAGTACCCAACCAAGTGAGTTTACACATTTGAACAAGTCCTTACATGACTGAATATTACAATTTTACATCATAGGTCTCAACATGACCTTTTCATCAAATTACAAATATGAATTTTTATAATCAAGATCAAGGAATCTCAATCATGAGATCAGATCACAGCAAATCAAGAGAATGCCAACAATGCATCCTTTCCACATGACCAATGCTCCCCCTTAGCTTGTGCATCCTGAACACTTTCAACAACAAATCATCAAGGCATCTTCATCAACAATATCAGAGAATGAAACATAATTATGAAAACTGGAACACCACCAGAGATACCAAACAGTACAGTAGCTGTGCTGAAAGAATGCTGACCCAGAAGAATTTTGTCAGCAAATACCCATAGGCAGTTTTATGTGTATGAACTCGCATATATACGCGACTGTATTTCAGGAAATCCGCGTATCCAACTTAATCTTCTGAAATTTAATCAGATCTGATCTTCTGAAAAGTAGAAACATCTCCTAGCTTCTGTCTGAGAAATTTGAATGCTTCCCTGGAATATATGAGAAAAGATAGATAGGACAATGTAGTTGTGTTTTCAAGTGTCATCCAATAGTTTTAGCATAAGCACATCAGTAACCAAGCCTTCAGACTCTTTGCAGCATCAACATATTCTTCCCAAGAGGAATTATCATATCAGAACAACTTCTTCAATAAACAATATGTGTCAAACAATCATCCATGTGATCTAATATCACCAAGATCTTCAGGATTCATCATGATGTAATATGTGTAAGAAAAATGTATAAAAGGTCTCAACTGTGATAAAAGTCATCAGCAACAAACTCTGCATGATCTAACCTTATCTCTGAATCATAAGACTTCCAACTTATCCATGTGTTACACCATTTTTTGGTCATCTAACCTACTACCATTAGATGGACCCAAGTACACCATGTAAGACCAATTTTACCCTAAGTAAAATTGCTTTCACTATGTAAAATAACTTAATAAAACACATTTATTAGGTTTTTTATTGTCTAAACAGGAAACCCCAAAAGGAAATATTAAACAAACCTATATTTGTTTGATTTTCCTCAAGGAATAATTAATTAAACAATAATTTAATTATTATTCCTGGTCATGTTTAATCCAAAACAAAGAAATTAATTAGATAAATCTTTATTTATCTTATTATTTTCTAGGAATAATTATTTAAATCTTATTTAAATAATATTCCTTGTTAAATATGACTAAATCACCCATAAATAATTAAATAAATCATTATTTATTCGATTATCTTTCAACCACTTCCTTAAAATAATAAATAAATCATTTATTTATTTATTATTCACAAATAAAGGGATTTGACCCAAGTCAAATACTTTTTCCCTCCAACAAATATAATAAAATATTCCATAAAAGGTGGATCTAGATTTGGTTAATGTTACTTTAATCATGCACCAAGATCTAGAATGACCCAATATTTTGTTATAAATAGGAGGGTTTTTCCTACCATTCTTCACCTTTTGTTGCCTATTAGATCACTCTGGATCTATACTCTTTGGTCTGACTTTGAGCCATCATCATTGTCATATTTTCTATTATTTGTTGTGTGAGCTCCCTTTGAGTTCCATCTTTGTCTGGGTTTTCTACACCAATAGGAGAGAGAAATGCTAGATCTGAAGTGCTGAGGACTTCCAAGAACCCATCCCATTGAGGAGAATTGGAAACACCTTCTTGTTTTCCTCCCAGGTGCCCTTAATACAAAAATTATTTCAAAAAATATTGTTCTTGTCTTGTCTATTGGATGTATGGAGAAAAACCTTATTTTTACTGCTTAATGTCTCTTTATGCATAGATCTGGTTTTCTGCAGCACTTGTCTTGATCAACTAACCGCAGATCTAAAGATATTGGCAGCCATACTTGATGTTAGGGCTATAATTTATGCATAGCTAAAGTGGTCTTTTTTCGTACACTTCGACAAAAGATTCATACTAACAATTGGCGACTCCACATGGGTTTTCAATTATGACCGCTGTCGTTTTTCATATTCCTGCATATCCAGCTACTTCAGACCCTAGGGTTTCTTTTCAGCTTTTTGTTTTTCCTATTTTTATGTTGTTTTTCACCTATAAAACCCTAAAACATTAAAATTTCTAACTTTCGCGTGTTTCTGGCCCTATTGCGCAGGTGACAAACATCAACCGCAACTGAGACGACAACTTTTTCAGAAATCTGCCGCTGGGACACCCAGAGCTTCAGGTCGCACTTTTCAGCCCAGAAACTGCGACCTGGACTCTAGGTCACACTTTTCAGCCCATTATCTACGACTTGCACAGAAAACAGGTTAGAACCTGCGACCTGCCAGTTTTTCTGCTATTTTTCTGCAATTTTTTTGGGTTTTTCTGAAGCTTCTGTCTGGGTTTTCCAGCCTCTGTCTCAGCCCGTTTAGACCTGTTTCTGATCTATTTTTCTCATCTAAGTGGGAACATAGCCCTCTAGGGCTTCAGTACCGTCCACTTTTGGTGGAAGAGTTTTAACTGTTTCAGGTGTCTATTTTTTCAGAGTTTCAGCCACCCCTTTTTCAGATCTGATACCTCCTTTTCAGATCCTTTTTAATCAGCTCTTCTCCCTTTCAAATCACCTCCTGAAGTTTTGTTTGGATCTACCTGTAGGGCCTCCTCCTTGTCCCTTCTGCTTTTTTCTGATTTCCTCCTTTTTTGCAGCCACCTTGCCTCTGCCTCTTGGCTATGTTCTGCACCTCTTTGCAGCATATTTCTCCTTTAGATCCTTGTCCCTCTCGACCCTAGATCTATTGGCCTCTTTTTAGTGTGTTTTGACTAGATTTTTTCCCTCTGTTAGACTAGTTTTGAGAGACCCGCATTTTTGGGATAGATCGATGCATTGTTAGCTGTTAATTTTCTGTTATTTCAGCATTATATATTGTTCTATGCAGATTTATTTTCAGTTACGCAGCACACTTTTTCTTTTGCTCTCAAAACGTCAGGGTTTAAAAATTAAAATTAACGCACGCCACACACTCACCCTAAGCAAAGAAGAGCCTGGTTAACATCGCCAGGCAAAGATTTTAAAACATTGTAAAATCAATTGAAACTGCACCTTTCTGCCCTTGTTTCGACATTGTAATCACTTGATTCTGCACCTCCCTGCCTTTGTTGGTCATTCTTCTTCCCCTTGTGCTGTGTTTGTGTTGTCACCATTATGCCCCCAAGGCGTACATCCTGGAGACTTCTTGGCCTTCACCCTCAGTTTCCGGTCATTCGACCTACTCCTTCCCGTCGTCGTCGAGTTAGTCCTCCTCCGAGTCCGCACTCCGACTCCTCTTCTGATTCATTGGGTTCTCCTTTTACTTCTGGTTCTCCCCCTGTCACCTTCACTATGTCTGGTCCAGGGCCTAACGCTAGCGGTAATCCTGGCCCTAATGTCGAGACTACTACTAGCAGAACCGCCACAGGAACTACCTTGGCTGCACCTTTGCTCCCTTACATGGCAGGCCTCAGCCTCCCTGATCTCAATCAGTTGGCCAATGACCCTATCCGCCACGATGTTGGTTGGCCTGCTATGCCAACCAAGCTCCCCTCCGACATCCCTAAGTTCGAAGGCCTTGTTGGAGAAGATCCAACCAACCATGTCCGATCTTTCCACATGTGGTGTTCCTCCAATTCCATTACCGATGATTCCATCCATCTTCGGTTGTTCCAACACACGCTTACGAGTGAAGCTTCTAAATGGTATGTTGACCAGGTCACCTCTTCCCATACCACCTTTGCGACCATTTCCCAAGCCTTTTTATCTTATTTCCAGCTCCCTCTCCGATACGACACTGGTACAGAGCTTTTGACTTCTTTCCACCAAACCTCTTCAACCCGCCTTTCCACTCATGTCCAAGAATGGCAGAGAAGAAGGAGCCTATGTCGAGCTCCCACCTTTGAAGATCGGGTTTATATGGAATGGTTCCTTCACACTCTCTTACCTCCCATTGGCAAAGATGTCGCTTCCCATTTCCCTCAAACCGAAGAAGCCACCCTCCAAATAGCCTTGAAATATGACCTGATCTACGCTTAGTCTGGTTATGTTTATACCGTCCTTCCTAACCTCCCCAGGCCCGGTGGCGCTAACGCCCCGGGGGCATCTCATTCCGCCGATGGTATCGTTGGAGCCCTTTCTCAACCGTATGCTCAACCTCCTATGGGCTATGGTTTCCCTCCGGGAGGGGCCAGCACCTCTAGCACTTTCCCCCCTCCAGGTAGCATGTATCCAGGATACGACATGCCTCATCCTTTTGCCCAACCTCCTGCTTACCTCATTGTTGCCCAACCTAACCATTATCCTTATCCGCAACCTGGTGCTCCAGCTCCTCCAGCATATGCACTTCCACCTCCCTTGCCTTCTCCACCCTAGCAACAGCACCTATAGCCCCCTACAAAGAAATTATTTGCACAGCAGGGCGCAACTAACCCCCCTTCCTTTCAAAGAAGGCGGAGAGGCAATCAAAATCAATCTGCCCCTGGTACTCATGGACCAAATCCTCAAGGTACTAACCCTAACACTGCTAACCAGCAACAGGGCACTCAGCCCAAGCCGGACAGGCCTATTCGCACAAATAAGCCTTGTTTGTGTTGCGGTGTTTACAGTCATTACACCCATGATTGTCCCCTCTTACCACAGATGCGGAAGATGTGGGAGTCTCAAGCCACATTGTGAGGACAACATGCCTCCCCTCATGCTCCCCCTAATGTGACCACTACTCAACCGGCTGTGTTTACCGATCCTTTCCCCCAGCAAGGATTCGTGGCTGCCCAACCCCCTGACGGATAGGTCGCCACTCAACCTTTCCCTTCTGGTTCTTCTGATTACCAGATCCTCATGATGAACTCTGATCCATCCCCAACCGTCGACCTTAACCTTCAAACTCGGTCTCGCCAGTACCCCAAGCCTCCCACTCAGTCTGCCTCCGAGTCCCCTTCTTTAGGTTCTACTGAGCCTCTTTCGACATCCAGTGGTCCCTTACATATCCCTCAACCCAAAGTTGAGGTTAATACCAAGATTCCAAAATGACCATTACGTCAAAATGCTGCTCCTGGCCGAGCTGCTCATTCGTATAGCATAGTAGATGATTTGGCGCAGTCTCCTGCTGCCATTTCCACATTGGAACTACTCCAATCATGCCCTTCCCAAAAGAAGGCTCTACTATCTGCCATGGGTGCGGTGGATCCTGCTAATGACCAAATGATTGTTTTCGACGCCCATCAATCAGAACATCCTCCCCTTCCTGCTTCCGTAGCCTTCCAAATCCCAGTCAAAATCTAGAATGCTAACGTTTCTCGGTGTATAATTGATGAAGGGGCATCCACCTGTGTGATGTCCGCTTCGTTTTGGAAGCAACTCGGATCTCCTGAGTTGGCCCCTTCCACGATCACCCTTTGAGCGTGGGATGGCCACGCCTCGCAGCCCATTGGCCTCTTCCGTAATTGTCATATCACTCTTGCGGGCAAGACTGTTTGCATTGACATCGAAGTCATCGACGCCCCTCTAGATTACAACATTCTATTGGGGCGAAGCTACACCTATGCCATGTCTGTTGTCCCATCCGCAGTTTTTCGCAAGATGTCTTTTCCTCACAATGGAAAGATAGTCACCATTGACCAATTGACTTATCATGAGCCAAAGTATCAGACCTCCCCTGAGACGACCATCTCTTCTATAGCCAATAAGAAAACCGTCGATTCCTTGACCAGTGTCTCTCCTGGCATCTACAAAGACTCCTCTTTGCTTGGAACTTTCCCTGGTCTCCCTCCTCCTCCTATCTCTGATCCCAACTTATCGAATGTTTGCACGATGCAATCGTCTCGGGCTACCCTTAAGCGACCCGCTTCAGCTAGTCAGCAACCTTGGACTCAACCTCGCCCACCGCAACCCGCTCCTAGCCATTCATCTCAGCCAGTCAGACCTCCTCCTTCTAGCCCTTCTCCTACAGCTGGTATCCCTGAACCCCTCTATCCTCCTGGGTCGGTTCCCCCAGGCCTCAACCACCTCGGAGCTGTCCATCCTGGTCATTATCCCGCTGGTCAGATACCTTTCCTGGCTCCCCCTCCTGGAGTCTATATGGTTCCCGTCATGGCCACCCTCTCTCTCCCTAACCTGACCCTGGGCATACCCGTCTGGTACCTTGACCCTCCAGCTGCTACCCCACCTAGTCACCCCAAACCCTATCTTTCTTTGACACCGATTCAACCGGTCCCCCTCGCTTCTTCCATTGCCACCATGCCCTTCGCACCTCCCCAGGACCCTGCCCCTGTGGTGATAGCTCCAGGACAGAAAGGCAAAGCTCGCAAGGGGGTAGCCAAAGACAAGGCCACCCCGACTGACTCGGCTCCTCCTCTGCCCGCAAAGCCTTGCGCCTTGTGTGATGTCGTCGATCACGCCACCCATACTTGTCCTGAATTGCCCCGTATTCAACCCATGGTTAAATTCACTTTCCCCGAGTCTACGGTCCCTGACCCCTTTATTCCGTCCTCGTCCGTAACTAAGAACCCAAAGATTATTCGCACCAACATACCCTATGCTTTGTGCGATATCCATGGCCATTACTCCCACCATTGTCCTCACCTGACGCATTACCGCGCCTCTTTAGAGGTAGTTCGAGAGTATGAGGTTGAACAAAATCAGTCTGCCTCTCCCATACTTGCGCAGTATGCTTCAGGTCAGCTTGAGGATCCCCCCGCTCCCATTGACATCCCCCCCCGATGTCTAGATGACAGAGTCTACTACCACCATTCTCTACCTATCATCGTCTGTGAGACCCTTGGAGAACATTCCCTCTGAATCCTCCCTTGTTGTTTCACTTGATCCCCCTTCAGCGACCACCCTGGGCTTAACATCTTTTGACCATCAGTTTATCTGTTCCTCTGTCATCCCCCATGACGATCCGTATGTTAGCCTTTCTTCCTGTACAGATGATCTAGGTAGCTTTGCCACGTCATGTGGTTTCCCTCCCTCTCGTTATCCCCTCTTTTCCCGTCAGGATGTCCTCTTGGAAACCTTCTCCACCCACGACCTCATCCTTTCCGCCCATAATCAGGATAACACCACCCCTATCTATGTTGACCTCCGCAGCCCGAGTCCCAGCCATACCTCATATAGCCCTCATATACCACCATCTAGTTCATTTATGAGTCATAGCCATCCTTCCCATTGCACTCCCTCCCGCAGTTGCCACTCGATGTCTACTATACACTCCCGCTGCCATCATTACTCCTCCTCCTCCCATTATTTGTCTTGTAACGCCATTTCGCAGGCCCTCCCATCCACACCCTATATCGGTTACACTGATGGTGCAAGTCGTTACTCCCAGAATTTAGCCTCGGCAGGTTGGGCCATTTACACCCCCTTGCATGCCCTTGTTCTCTCGAACGGGGTCTGCATTGGTCCTGCCACCAATAATCAGGCCGAATATGATGCAGTGCGTGGCCTTTTAGTCGATGCCCTCTCTCATCGCATCCTCCATCTGCATGTTCGTTTAGATTCCCTACTTCTTGTCATGCAACTAAATGGTGTCTATCGTGTGCATAATCCTGTGCTGTTTAGATGATATTTATGGGTGAAACTCTTGATATGTGAATTTGAAACCATAACTTTCAACCATGTACCTCGAGAACAAAATCACTATGTAGATAGCATTGCAAACCATGTTCTAGATTGGCATTTATCACACGCATTTTATACAAGACAATAACATTCATAATCATTAAAACATATGCATATCCATAATATGTGTCGCAAAACATGCGTTTAGAGTCCATCTACTATGATACATATGACATGCCCATAGCGTGTTACATAAAACTCAAAACTGGGGGCATCACCTGTCCCTACATGCACACTAGGAGGCACCACCTGTCCCACACCTACTCACCATATGGCGGATCCCGAGCCAATGGCTCTGCTCCTGTAGCTTGTAGATCACGTATCCCCTGACCGTCCATCACCATGCGCTGCATGACACCCTGCCATTCCGAGGGTAGACCAATACATGGCTATATGTACTGGTCGTCTAAGTCTTGCCACCCGCGCTCTGAAACACTGGTCAGAAACCTCTCGCATCTACGGCTGATGTCCTCGAGGAGTGCGGCCGCATCCTCATTATGCGCCGCTCTCGATCCACTTGGGCCCGCAGCTCCTGATGCTGCCGGTCGTCTCATATATCTGGCCGGTTTTACCGGAGCTATATTTGCATACCAAAAGTACATGAATCAGTACCCTATCTACTGTTCAATAACTTTAACATGCCCAAAAAAGAGTAGTTACTTGTCACTTACCATCGGGTCCCCATACTCGACCAAGCGGAAGTGGTAGGTCTGGATCCCCATAATAACTCATCCCACTATAGAGATAGTCGTCTATGTATAACAACATCTGATCCCAATGGGCAAAGAACTCAGGTCGAAACACCCGTCCGACCGCCCCTCCTCCTCCTCTGCACAGTAGTCGCCCCCACCGGCTCATCCTGGGCTCTCTCAAGCCCCCATCTGGGAACTTTATATGAGGTCGTAAGGTCGGGATCTTCTCGAAAAAGAAGGAGCACAATAAAGTCCCATACGAGCAATCTTAGTTCACTTGCCGCTTGCAAAGCGACAACTGTCGTTTTAATGACACCAAAATCATTTGGGCCCACCCATAGTAGGTCCCACTCAACACACTCTCCACAATCATCATCTTCCCCCCAGTGATGTGATGGAGTGCCTGGTTGCCCAGGATCCGCAGCACCGCTGCGGCCACTGCACGGGTCTCTAATCTCTCTAGGTCCTCGATCAGTATCCGAGTCCCTTTGACTTGGAGACCCGGTCGACAATGTCACTCCACAAACTCCATGATGTTCCACCCCTGCGGTAACACTGGCTGCGTATTTCCCACCATCCCAAGTGGCGGGAGACCAGTCAGGAAATACAGATCCTAGACTGTCAATTCGATCCTGTTCCCCTGCACTACAAAGACATCATGATCTGGATCCCAATAACTGACAAACCAGGCCAACAAGGGCTCCCCTGATCTCATCAAAGGGTTCTCCAAAAACTTCAGAACCCCAAATCTAGCCAATACACGACGGACACCCTGATCTGTCTGGATCTCTGACCGTAATGTACCCAGGTCTCTCTCCCTCCAGTTGACCTGTATATCTGCCATATCTGCACAAACACATCATCTTTGTCAGTATACAGATAGGAAACACTGTAACCAATCACAAAAACCCACATCTCAGCCCTAAAACAGCACTCAAATCTCATTCATTCTCGAGGTCGCACTTTTCTGCCCAATCCTGGGACAGGTCGCAGTTTTTGGCTCAAAACCTGCTTCCCAAGTCGCAGTTTTTGGCCCAAAAAGTGTGACCTGGCCATAGAGGTGAAAGAAGGTATGTTCCTGAGATTCTGGGCCCTAATCTGAACTTTCAATCCATCAAAATGAAAGAGTAAGGTTAGGCCTCTTACCTGCAACTGACGGATATCGATTCCAACGGTCGGTTTGTCCACTACACTCGCCGCAAGATTTAGGGCCTTCCCTCCTCTCTACATTCACCACATCAACACTAGCAAATGAGTGAATTTGGAGGGAAAACTGCCTTATTAAAAGAGAACCCTTGTTTTTTCTTTCGCCTGCTGCGACCACACCGTAGCTTCGTTTGACAAACTGTCTGCACCATTGGAAATCTCTTATTGAGCCCTCAAATGGGATCTGTTAGTTTCTCGTGATTTGATCCTTCAGCAAGACACATTTTGTCCAAGATGGGTCACTTCACCTCCCCCAAAAATCGAATTTCCTCACTTACAACACTTGTACTTGGGGCACCACTTTGCCCCCATACTTGTCTTTGTTCGTGTCGATTTTCGTCATGAGATACCATCTTGTACTCATGTTTTCATGGTCCCCCATGGGACCTTTTCTGGTTGGCAGCACCATCGAGTCGCCCTTTTTTAGAGCATCCAAGTTGAGTCATCATCGCCTTCATGGAGTCTATCCCGAGTCCCTTTGTACCCCGCCATAGTCCTCCCTCCTTCATTGCTTGGTCTCTCTCTTGCGTCGCACATTATGGCCTTCAGTCCCACGATCCCCTATTCCTTATGATATTGTGTCAGCCGCTACCATGTTATTCATGCCCTTTATGCTCTAGCAAGGGAAGTTGTCCATTTGCTACTCAGTCCCCTCCATTCTATCATCATCATTGGTATTAGTCTATCAGTCACTCTACTATTTTCTCTCGTGCCTTAGTTGAGGATCTCTCATTGCCTCACCTATGGCAGACCTCCTTCTGTCGACATCAGCTCCTTTATTCCAGACGACAGGTCTAGAGGGTGGTGTACCTTGGTTCCAGCTTCCACTCTAGTTCGGTGCCTCGGATCAGGCAAAGGGATCTCTCATTTCCCTTCAACTTGATTGTTTCTCCACTCTAGCTCCTTTCAGCATGATCGAGATCCGTATGCTTGATGGTTCAGTGATGCAACAGTCGCTTTTGGTGATTCCCAGGTGTGTGTGAGATGTCTGAGCCCTCATGAGGGGGTGGCCCTGCAGGTAGCCCCCCACATGCCCGGATGACCTCTTCATTGTAGCCTTCGATGCAGCTCCATATATTTGATGATGTCGGCCTTAGCCGTTTGCAGCTCCTCTTTGATTTGCATGTATCAGTCAGATTTTGTGAGCCCTTCCCCACTTATAGGGGGCATTTGGGTTGTCTTTGTATCTCATGTACTCAGATATTATTGTATAAGTCCTGGCTGTTATCCTAGGCACAGTAGGTATGTGGGATCCCTCATTGTATTTTTATCTGGCTCATGTTTATGTCGGCTATACTTTATGGTTCGGTCCCTTTTTTACTGGACACACTATTCTTTTGTACTTTTCCTCGGCGGGCATAGGTATGCCTCCCCCGCTGCCTTTAGCACAGGTACTCTCTCATAAAAAGAAACTTGTTGCATCTGCAAGTCTCGTCTCCTCCGGGTCTAGTTCTTCAGCACATTAGTCTACCTTACATCCCTCTCTCTGACTTCCCTTGTGATGTCTGGTGATTGAGTTCTTACAACGTACTTCGGTCATACGATTTGCTCCTAACACTCGCACGCTGGGGGGAAATCTGTTACACCATGTTTTGGTCATCTAACCTACTACCATTAGATGGACCCAAGTACACCATGTAAGACCAATTTTACCCTAAGTAAAATTGCTTTCACTATGTAAAATAACTTAATAAAACACATTTATTAGGTTGTTTATGGTCTAAACAGGAAACCCCAAAAGGAAATATTAAACAAACCTATATTAGTTTGATTTTCCTCAAGGAATAATTAATTAAACAATAATTTAATTATTATTCCTGGTCATGTTTAACCCAAAACAAAGAAATTAATTAGATAAATCTTTATTTATCTTATTATTTTCTAGGAATAATCATTTAAATCTTATTTAAATAATATTCCTTGTTAAATATGACTAAATCACCCATAAATAATTAAATAAATCATTATTTATTTGATTATCTTTCAACCACTTCCTTAAAATGATAAATAAATCATTTATTTATTTATTATTTCCAAATAAAAGGATTTGACCCAAGTCAAATACTTTTTCCCTCCAACAAATATAATAAAATATTCCATAAAAGGTGGATCTAGATTTGGTTAATGTTATTTTAATCATGCACCAAGATCTAGAATGACCCAATATTTTGTTATAAATAGGAGGGTTTTTCCTACCATTCTTCACCTTTTGTTGCCTATTAGATGACTCTGGATCTATACTCTTGGTCTGACTTTGAGCCTTCATCATTGTCATATTTTCTATTATTTGCTGTGTGAGCTCCCTTTGAGTTCCATCTTTGTCTGGGTTTTCTACACCAACAAGAGAGAGAAATGCTAGATCTGAAGTGCTGAGGACTTCCAAGAACCCATCCCATTGAGGAGAATTGGAAACGCCTTCTTGTTTTCCTCCCAGGTGCCCTTAATACAAAAATTCTTTCAAAAAATATTGTTCTTGTCTTGTCTATTGGATGTATGGAGAAAAACCTTATTTTTACTGCTTAATGTCTCTTTATGCATAGATCTGGTTTTCTGTAGCACTTGTCTTGATCAACTAACCACAGATCTGAAGATATTGGCAGCCATACTTGATGTTAGGGCTATAAGTTATGCGTAGCTAAAGTGGTCTTTTTTTGTACACTTTGACAAAATATTCATACTAACACCATGTGTGAAACAAAAGATATTCTTCAGCAAAAGGCAAATAGGGCTCATCCATAATCTCATCATAAGAAACCATATATCATGTCATCATCATTTGAGTAAGAACTAAGAGATAATCAGATACAATGCCAACAATGCAATCATTATATGTTAGACTGATGCTCCCCCTGAACCTGTGTTCCTGATCTTTAGCTGTCTCACTAATTTTCTTAACAGAAAGGCATACGCTTCTGTCTTCAGCGTAACTTTCATGTATACGCGGATTTTGTTCAGTAAACCCGCGTATGGAAAGTGAAATACTGAAAATTTCACACTTTCATCTCCCCCTGAATTTGTACTACCTGTACCTGTCTTCTTCACATCAGATGCACTGTCAGAAATAAACATTACCATAATTACCAAGCCAACCATGGGAATCATCATACATTGCTCCCCCTGTGATGATACATTACTAATCCCTATAATGTATCTCACATCATCCTGCAGTCATTATGAGAAGTAAGCTTTAGAAGCAGATGACTGCAGTAGGGTCAATATTCCCTACGTTTCTGACCGGTCCTCCTTATTTTTCTAGCTTTGCTTGAAATTTCTTATTGTATGCTGGAAATTATCCAATTTCTCAGATCTGTTCATCCTGCATTATTTTTCTACATGTCCATACTTGTTACAAGCATAACATATTACATGACCAGAAAAGTAAGCATAAGGATCATAATGTGTTTTTCTATTCTTTCTTCTATTGCAATTAGCTGCTTTATGACCAAACTTGCTGCATGAAAAACAATATCCCTTGAAGAAACCAGAGTACCTTTCTGAGTAGAATCTGTTTGATTATGAATGAAATAATCTTCTTCTCCAATTGGCTGCAACATGCCCATAATTGTGACATTTAAAGCACTCAACTTTATTGATCAAAGGAGGGAATGATTTCTTTTTAGAGTTCATAATTGTAGGTTGACCTTTTGTTTCTTCCAACACTTCAGGTTTTGCATTGATATACTTTGAATCTTTAGCACTTCCTTGTGAACTAGATTCTCCTTTAACAGTTTCATGAAAGCCAAGACCAAATTTAATAGAGGGATACCTTTGACTATTAAGAATATTGTCCAGAATCTTAGTACTATCTTGGAACCTCAAGAGTTTATCTTTTTCTTCTAATTTACCTTTCGAAATATTTACCTCAACCTCCAATTTTTGGAATTGCTTCTTCATACTTTCTTCGACCCTTCTTCCTTCTTCTACTTGATCATTCAGTTTTAAAATCTCTTCTTTCAACCCATTTTCTTGTTCTTCAAAAATTTGTAGAAGTTCTTCATTCTTCTTATTTGATTTTTCCAGATCTGTTTTGAGCAAGATGATTTCTGCTTCACGTCCTTCTTTTTCAAATGATTGTAGAAATTCTTCATTCTTCTTATTTGATGCTTCAAGATCTGCTTTTAGAGAGATGATTTCTGCTTCAATTTCTTCATTCTTCTTATTTGATTTTTCCCGATCTTCATTTAGATCGATGATTTCTGCTTCAAGTCTTTTATTTCGATTGGTTGCATAATTGTACAACCTTTGATACTTGTCTATCTGACCATTCAGTATTTCTATCTGTCCTTTCATTTGAGATATCATCTCATTGTAGATAAATTCTCTCTCTTTAAATGATATTTTTTGATCTTCAACTTTAATCTTGAGAGCTTCTTCTAGATCCATAACATTACTTTCACTATTTTCACCATTGTATGCACAAGAAAGTGAATCACAAGAATCACATTCAATACATGTTTTATCTTCTTCATTTTCTATTGCACATGTTTTCTGAGATATCTTCTTTTGAGTAGCCTTCTTCTTTTGCTTCCTTCCCATTGTGACGGATCTCCTTCAAGCGATCAAGCTTCTGCAGAAGGACCTCCTCTGATACCAATTGTTGGGAAAAATACTGAGAGGGGGGGAGGGGGTGAATCAGTATTTAGAGCATACTCAAATTTTTTTACTTTTTCTTTCTCTAAAACCCATACGCTACTTTACTGAAGCCAAATCGCGTATACACGCGGATATCCTTAATAAAACTCGCGTATTAACAGAGATCTCATTATGTTGATAATTCTTTGCTTAGATAATTGCATCATTCATTCATTAGATGTTTAGTAAATAGTAAACATGTGCAGTAAGAATAGAATAAATCATCACACATAAGCAACACACATGAACACCAGGATTTAAGGTGGAAACCCAATTCGGGAGAAAACCACCACTGCCATCGTCTCAGTCTTAAATATTTTATTATAAAGAAAACATCGTACAACCATGTACTGGCGCAGACTCATACCAGCACGCAGGCACCCACCTGCAGAAGGCTACAACCTTCTCTCATTTACCAGCCTCTTCTAGCAGGGAGCTACAACCCCCTGCTCTCGTTTACCAGCCTCTCCTGGAAGGGAGCTACAACCCCCTGCTCTCATTTACCAGCCTCTCTTGGAAGGGAGCTACTACCCTCTACTCTTATTTACCAGCTACCACTGGAAGGGAGCTACAACCCCCTCACTGAAGGCTTCGACCTTCAACACCATTGCGGACCACGTTTCATCAATTTTCATATTGTATCCAACAGCTTTCATACAACACAACTTGTAGGCCACTTTTCATCATATTTTCAAACTGGACCCACTCCACACATTTAAGCTCAACATTCATCAAACTGAAACTTATAACCCCATCAATTCATTCATTGAATCATCAACCAATCAATCAATGACTTGATCTTCAATTAACATAATCAACAACATATTCATTATTCAAATAACCCAGTTCTGTATGAATACATCATTGACAGATAACAGTAGAACATCAAAACAGATCAAGCATTTCATTCCACTTACTTCAGCAAACCCTAGATTCCATACGCGCTTTTACTTCACTAAACCTGCGTATGTACGTGATTTCATGCAGACCTACCCACGTATACTTCTGTGCATTCTTCAGAAATCCCTATCTGCCCATACGCACTTTTCCTTAAGCAGAACCGCGTATACACGTGCTTTTACTGCAGCGAACCTGCATATACATCTGTAACTTTTCAGGACTGTGCATCTCTTCAGATCAAATAAATAACTCAGATTTCATCCTTTACTTCAGAAAGTATTTCACCTCATCTCAGATCTAAACATTCCATAAACAGATCTAGAAAATACATATACATTTCAGATCTAGAGATCCCTCTTCATGATTTTCTTCATAGGTGCATCATAAATTCAGATCTATCAATCAAGAACAGAGTTCATCCATGCATATATTCCTTAGAGAGATTTATTCATTCACAACCCTTACTCATGCACACCCTTTCACAATGATCTTCTTCTCCTTATATAGATTTAGCCTTTATTAATACCATGAGTCAAAACCACACAACTTCCGATGGTATTCCTGGACGGGATCAAATAGATATTCCAGTGCTCAATACAATGGGTCAATACCATGGTAACACCCCTTGGTATTCTAAATTTGGAGCGCAAAGGGCATACGCGACTTGGCACATACTTTTCCGCATGCATACGCTACTTCACCTTAACAAACTCGCGTATGCTTTGTAGCATAACTTATTTATCATTATTCTGGCACTTTCTGAATTCCTTTCTTCTACTACTTCTGAACTGATCTATAGATACATCAGATTTACATTATTAACAACTCATAAATTCAGTTTCCATGACGAACAAATTCATTAAGTAGGTCCCATCAAAGTCAACACATTGTATCACATTGCCAACAATCTCCTCTTTAACTCATCAAGAAGGTTGTCATCAACTTTATCAAGTAGGTTGCCATCAAGGACAACACTCTGCATCATATTGCCAACAATCTTATTTCATCAAGTAGGTTACCATCAACTTCATCAAGTAGGTTGCCATCAAGGACAACATATGCCAACAATACAAGGGACCATCCAGGTTTGCATTGATTACCTTGATATCAATCGAGTGTGTCCTAAGGATAATTACCCCACTCCTTTTACCGACCAAATAATTGATGAGTGTGTTGGGAGTGAGATTTTTTCCTTTATGGACAGTTTTTCTAGCTATAACCAGATTAACATTACTCTAGCTGATCAACACAAAACTAGGTTTATGTTTCCATGGGGGACATTTTCCTACAAAAAGCTCGCTTTTGGCTTGAATAATGCCAGGACCACCTTCCAACAAGCTATGTCATATGATTTTCATGACTTCAAGCACATAGTTCATCCATATCTCGATGACCTTCCTACTAATTCTGTGAAATGTCGAGATCGCCTGGAACACTTCAGTTTTCTTCATTGTCAACACTATAATATTAGGTTGAACCCTCATAAGTGTGTCTTCTGCATCGAATCCAAATGACTCTTGAGTTTTGTGGTGTCCAAAGAAGGCATCCACGTTGATCCTCTTAAAGTCGAGGAAATAATCAATTTTCCTCCTTCCTCTTCTGGTCATCAACTGCAAAGCTTGCAAGGGAAAGAAATTTTCCTTCGTCACTTCATACTAAATTATGCTGAGCTTGCCAAAGGCTTTACTCATTTATTGAAAAATGGAATCTCGTTCATATGGGATGAAATTTTCCAAAGATTTTTCGATGCTTTGAAATGACCCCTCATGAATGCTCCTCTACTACATCCTCCCAATTATCATCGTGATTACTGCATGTATTTTGCCGCCACATACAACACTATGGATATGGTGCTAGTTCAAAACGTGATGATGATCAAGAGAATGTAGTGTACTACTTGAGATACAATCTCTTTGATACTGAGACCCGTTATTCTCATGTAGAGAAACTTGCGCTGGTTGTTGTCCATGTTGTTCAACGTTTTTTTGATTACATTCTCCAATGAAAAAATTTGGTGATTTCTGATTGCAACCCCATGACTTACATTCTCATGCGTTAGTTTCTTGAGGGAAAGTACTTGAAATTGATTTTTATCCTTCAAGAGTTTGACTTAGAATTCACTGCTGCTAAGTTTAAGAAATACCTGGTCTTTGCTGAGTTGATTTGGGATCTTCGTACTGTGGTTGATCCCACTCCTCTTGACGATTCAATTCCAAATTAATCCCTTTTTCTCATCAGTACTATTGATCCATGGTATGGATACATCATTGTTTATCTCCCAAAATTTTTGTCCAGACATATCGCAGTCTAAGTGACGACGGATTCATTACCAGTCCCAACCTTACCGTATCATTTGATAAACTCTATATCGCACTAGTGTTGATTCTATCCTCCGTATATGTTTGAATCTCGAGTAAGCTGATAAATTTCTCAATGACTATCACTCCGGGGGTTGTGGTGGTCACATGTCCAGTTATGCTACTACCAAAAAATCCTTCGTGCAGGGTATTTTTTGTCATCTATCTATAAATACTACATTGTTGCGATAATAAAATGCCATGACTTCCAAATCTACTCTTAGAAAGAGCACGCCCCACCATCACCCTTGAAACCAATTGTGACTTTTGTACCCTTTTTGAAATGGGGCATAGATTTCATGATCTGTAACCCTCGCTCGGCCGAGGGGCATGGTTATATTATCATTGTCATCGATTATTTCACTAAATGGGCCAAATAGATTCCTACATATGATAATGGGTCTAACTGTGGTGCAATTCCTATTCAATCATTGCATAGCCTGGTTTGGTGTACTAAAAGCGATTTTCACTGATCATGGCTCTGATTTTGGAAATATTATGATGACAGAGTTCGTTGCTCAATTGGGATTACATCACGATAGCTCTGTTAGGGTCCTGTGATTTGGCAGATTGGCAAGCCAAATGACAGTGTAACATCAAACCAACTTTGGAGCCCAAGGACCTAGCCTTCTTGGACTCAGAGAGGGCTCTCTCTATTTTTGCAAAGGATGTAAACTTTTTTGCTTTCTATGTATATGATTTTAGGCTAGTTGTTAAGTATGTTTTGGTTTGTTTTAGGTTTTTTGATGGAGAACTGATCAAAAGATAAATAGATAAAAATATTGTCAGATCAACTCGGCTATGGGGTCGATAAGGTTGAGACTGCCTCAAAGGGTGGACAAGGTATATTGCAGGGCCGATTTGGTCGAGGTAAAATGGATCCTTACGTGGAGTGAAATGGGATGGACACTAAGTTTGTGAAAGACGAAGAAGTTTTAAGCACAGATAGTTTTACAGCAAACATCCATGTGGTAGGGCTAACCATTAATCACTATAAATGAAACTCAAACTAATAGATGCATAAAATAAACATTCAGGCAATACATAAAAGTATAAGACCCTCTAACTTTGGGAAAATCACCTTCAAAATTTTGGGAAAACAAATAAGTCAAACAGAAAACTCAATATATGAAGAGGGAACTCCTAAACATCATATTTTGAGCTATCGGGAACTTTGAACTAAGATTTAAGAGCATGGGCAAAGGGCAATATCGAAACAAGACCTCTTTGGTTTAACTAGGACAATCAAATATTCATAGAAAGGTTTCAGTGATGGGGTTTCAAATAGCTATGAGTAAGTAGGGCATACCGTGACTCATACTAGATAGCATACATAATAACCATTAATGAAATTGATAACAAGTTCTTAGGGTATCAAAGAGCAGTTAAGAATTCTTTGACATAACTAAGAAAGAAGAAAAAAATAGAAGTTGTAATGAAATCAGGAAACTTGAGGTGCCTCCATGGTAATGTCTCAAATCTATTCTTTACTGACCTATAGCAAGCAAGAAGCATGAAAAACTGTCTGAGAAGCTAAGGAAAACATACAGATAAGGAAAACTATACAATTCACCAAGCGATGGAATCCTACAAACAATCCTCTTCCACCATCCAAGACAAACAAGAAATCATCCACATCATGAGACAAAGTGTTTCTTCAAAGCTTGTGATATCATGTATTGCTCTATAATATCAATTTCAGCCTCTTGATACAATGAAATCTCTTGGAATATATAGGCTAAAGAGAAATAAACTATCCAAGAGCATGTAGAAGGCCATTGGCCTATAACAAACATCTGATTTTGTCCTTGAGGCTTTACAAAGCCCAAGGCACAAAATATATTTAAAAATATATTAAAATGATAAAAAAGGAAACAAAATTGAATTTTCATGACTGACAATGGCTAAAAAAGGCTTAACGCAAATTTGGATGAGCATCTTCAGAAATCTGCCTTTTTTGCCAAAATGCTACAGGAACGTAGCAGTAGAAAATTTCTTGTCTTATGGACAAATTTTGAGGGACCTCTTGATGTCAAAACGAGGTCTGTGATCACTTTTTCGAAAGCCCTGGATGTCTAGTTTCTGGAACTACTTTATTTTTCCCAAACGGATCCCTGGAAGTATGTCAAAAACTGAACTGAGTGGAGAAAACCAGAAAAGTAGCCCTTGCTGATATGTGAGGCAGAAAGTTAAAAAATCATTGTTTTTCGCCTCTTTGGGGGACCAAAAAACCTCCTTTGGATCTAAACATTTGTGAGTAGCTGCCCCCAAATTTATTCCATCCAAAAAAATGACTTTCATGAGCTCAGGATTCTCCGAGCACCCATGGCAACGCCTTGAAAAATGTGCAATTAGGGCCAAAAAACACAAAAAACAAAATCATGTCAAAATTTGCTCAATTTTGGCGAGGAAGCTCCTTATGGGTTCTTAGAAGCATGAAAGGAAGCTGAGGCCAAGATTTCAAGCCTATATATGCCTTTCTCCACTTCTTCTACTAGGCGCCTCTTTCGGAATGATCACTGTTTGGTGTTTGCTTGCCATCATCATTGCTTGCTTGAGGTTGTCTTGTTTCTCATCATAAGTGTCTCTTTGAGGACTTTCATGAACCTCATCATCACTGTTTTGGCTTCCACTTTGTTTGTTTTCTTGAGGAATTTCTTGTTCATCTCTGTCACTGCTTTCTTCATGACTATTGTGTTTTTTACCTTCACTATTTTGTCCCTCATTTTCCTCATGCTTACTGCTGTGTTGGCTGCCATCATGTTCCTCTTCATGACTGCTATGCTCACCATCATTTTGTTCATGCTCGCCATCATTTCCTTCTTCCTCACTGTCATGCTTAGATTCTTTACTTTGTACCTCATCATCACTAGTTTGCTTCTTGTCACTTTTCCCTTTTGAAATCACTGCTCCTCTTTGATGATCACTGTTTCTTTAAAAAAGTAGTCTTCCTGTCACCGAGTAAGAAGATTTAAAAACAAACTTTATCT
The DNA here is from genome assembly GCA_034641835.2 of Pinus albicaulis. NCBI lineage: Eukaryota > Viridiplantae > Streptophyta > Pinopsida > Pinales > Pinaceae > Pinus > Pinus albicaulis. The sequence continues at coordinate 723,813,721 of CM076584.1, read as the reverse complement.
TCTCTTTATAGACTGTATGATCCTTTATGTTCTTGAAAAAAAAGTTTAAACTTTCACAAGGTACTAGTTTTTTAAACAGTGATTCTCTATTTTATGTGGTACAAGCTCTTGACCTAGAATGATGAGTCTCCCTACCAAAACTAAGCTCTATTTTTTATCCAACATAAGGGCCCTTTTGACACTGATAACAAACCCTTCCTTCCTTAATTTACTATCTTCCTTTGTTTCTAAGTAAAGAGGGCACTCTTGAAAACCAACTAGGTTTCTCCTTTTGAAATCATTGTTATCCTTCTTTCCTAGGCTAGCAGATAATCTGTTGGATGAAGTTTTAGCTTGTTTCTCTAAAGTAGTATCTCCTCTTGTTACTGAGCAAAGGTCTTCAAAAAAATCCCAGTTTTCTCTCTATAAGACTATGTTTATCTTTAATTACTCACAGCAAGAAAACTCTTTCAAACTGACAACAAATCTTTCCTCCTTTATTACTGCTTCTTTGACACTTTTTAAGAGACTCCTTTTAAACTGATAATAAGTAGACCTTTCTCTTTTAATCATTGTCCCTTTGAAATCATTGTTTAAGAGACACACTTTAAACTGATAACAAGCCTTTCTTCCCTTAATTACTATTTCTTTGTGATTTTTGGCAAAGATTGTTTTCTTGAAAACAACTAGGTTCCTCCCTTTGAAATCACTATTATCCTTCTTTTGAAATCTCTATTTTTTTCCTAGGTTGGAAAACAAGATATGTTTCAAGAGAAAACTATTTTCTTTCTCTCTTAATTACTCAAAATAAGAAAACCCTTTAAAATTGTCAACAAGCCCCTTCTTCAAACACTGTTTTCCTTTAAACTCTGATATCAAACTTTCCCTTGAATCAAACAAAAATTTGACTTAGAGACATAAATACCTTTCAAAAATGTGTTTTGCTATGTTTCGGGGTGATTTCTTTGTGTAAAATTCGATCTTCAACACCTTTGGTGGCTTATTTTAGTATTGGCCCGGGCTAGTAGAAACCACGTTCAGCAGTGGCTGCTGGGCTAGGCAGGCCTGAACGAGAAGAATGTGCCGCATTCAGAAATGGTTGCTGGGCCGTTCATGAATGGTTGCTAGGCCGTTCAGAAATGGTTGATGGGCCGTTCAGGAATGGTTGCTGGGCCATTCAGGAATGGTTGCTGGGCCAGTCAGGCTTGAATGAGCAAATGCACCGTGTTTGAACTGTCGAGTTGGCCTTGGGCGCTCGTTGAACGCCAGGCACAGGCGTGTCGCACAACCACACAAATGCATTGTGTTGTGTGTAACCTCCTTCTGAGGATGCCTACAGGCACGCCACACAACTTTCCAGGCACACCACGCGTTCAAAAGCTGTGGATGCCTTGTAAAAAATTGCTCAAGATCAATTTTCTCTCACCCATGGAACTCTTTACACAATGATAATAACATGTTCGAGGCCCCTTATACTTTAAAACAAAGTTCTCTCCTTTATTGATTTTTAAAAACCAAAATGAATTTACCCTTTTTGTTTGCCTTTGCATTTGTTTTAAAACAAGGTGACTTTGTTGCTTTGGTATTTGGGATTGAACACAGTATTTTATTTTGCTTGCTTGAAAGAAAACTCTTGAAAAATAACCGATGTCTTCAAATCTGATGTCACTGCAAATTTCCTCTCAAAACCTATATTCAACCCTGATGATTTTTTAATCTCCCACTTGTCATGAAGGAATTATAAAACTGTGCTTTTCCTTTTTTTTTGTTTACAAAGGAGTTTATCATAAAACCACCACTGCAGCCTCTCAATCACCACAGTTCAACTCAATTGTTTTATGAAGTGAAAAAGGTCCTTAAACCATGACTTGGTCTTCTGATAGTATGATGAAGGAGGCATTTTTCGAAATACTCTTATGGTGCTCTTTTATGAAAAAAGGGGCTAAAAACAATAGTTTTTATTGCCTATTCACATTGAAGGTTTTTTCCAAGACTGTGGCATTGTATATCATCTGAAAGGGGCTTACAAAAATATTACCACTGCATCCTTTCAACACCATAAGGTAAATCCACTGTTTTTGAAGTGACGAGACTGTGACCCAAGTGTTTGCCTGCTACTTTCCTTTTGGAGGAGGTAATTGGATAGATTATGGTGGCCCTATCTAAAATGGAAGATACCCCTTTTACATAAAACATATGTGTGGATGGTCTGCTTTATATCAGTTCGCATAAGTCAATTTAAACCCAACTTGATTTACCACCTTACCATATAGATGAGGCTACTCTTAGTCAAAATTATAACCTCGTATTATACTTTGAAGGAGGCTTTCATAAATAGAAAAATAGAGGCCTTTTAACACCCTCTTGTAACTCTTTTGCTTTTGATGTGAAAAGACCATTCAACCTATGAACTTTCATTTGTTTCACTGCTGTTTTCTCAACTTTTCTTATCAACAGAAACCTTTCAAACACAATTTTAAACCCTGCTATGCATCTTCTGTTCATCTTTTGGAGGAAAAAGCGCAAAGCAGCCATTGAAGTTTCTCAAAAACATGTTTGACCCTCTGCATATTAGTGAAGGAGTTCACAACAATGTGTCTTCTAACCCTCTGTTTTTATATGAAGGAGGTTTCTATCACTGTGTTTCTAACCCTCTACTTATTATTGAAGGAGGTTATCTTTAAAACAGGATCTCCATCTACTTCAATCACTGTAACTTGCTCTGTATGTTTGTTTGAAGAATGCCAATAGGAAACAAAGTGGAATTTGGCATTAATTATTGATAAAATCACTTGAAAATCATGTCCTCTTGATTTATGAGGCGTTGTCTGAGATGTATATATCCTTTTGTAAAATATCACTGTGAACACAAAATCAGAATAAATTTGATTTGTACATGGAGAGTGTTTGTTGCTAGGTATCATTGAACTGTCTTTTCCCTTGACTGTGTTGTCAGAGGTTTATTGAAATTTCCTCTGAATAATTTTCAAAACCCAGGTTCAAGGTAACATAAGAAGAAATTGTCTTCTTATGCCATGCATGATGATGCCCTTCGGAAAGATTATGCAGCACTACTTTTGGAGGAGATCATGGAGCACTACTGATCAGCATCTCATTTTACTTCATTTGCTTCATTGATGAGGAATGATCTCTGCTCTTCAAGTAGCCTTTAGATTTATAACCTGTACACTTGCTGCTCTTCACTTTATAGCTCTTCATATGATCATTGATGGCAAACCTTTTCAACATGAGAGACCTGTTTGAACTTGTCCCTTTGCTCTTAATTTCATACTGATCATAATTCAATTACACCCCTGCAGAGATGTAAAAACATATGCTTTGGAACCTTGGAGAGCTCTTTTGGTGTTTCATGGAGATTATGCCTGATCTAAGCATATTTCTTCAGACAGTGACAAACCTTCTCTTTTCCTGATTTGGATCTTTGTTGAACTTCTTTTGAAATGAGACAAAGTGACCTCTTAGTAGTGTGTGACTTATGGATAGAACAATGCTTGCTTTGAAAAATAGGGAAAGATTTAAGGTTGACTGGTACTAGGCACATGATTTTTGGCTTAAGATATCTTAGCCAAGGAAAAACTCCCTAAACACCACTATCTAACTTAGGGACAATTTTCACAGATTCTGAGTGTTTTCTTAGGCATGATCAGTTTGTCATATGACAAGATGATCAGGGATAGAGTAGCAGACACTTTGTGAACCTTTGGATAGTGAATGGCATGAGAAATAAGGGAAAATGATAGCAGATAATCACATCTATGACAGCTATAGACAGGGAGACTTTGTTGAAGTGAGATAGGTCTTGAAAACTGGAGATTGTTCTCATCATAGACTGACAGGAAGGGGTAGGAGGGAAAAAATTGTTTTGGGGTGTTTTCTAGATGAAAAATTGACATTTTGAGATTAGCTTCTAGAAAACTCAGCTAAGGAAACTAGTCATCAACAACAGGTAAAAAATACGGATGACTAACAGTGGCTCCATTTGGGGAGGGCAGCTCCCTTTCGAGAGGTGTCCAGAATTGCAGATCTCTGGCTTGTGAAGACCAGTGCCTTATCCATTGGCACAAGTTTCTCTCTTTCTTGATGATATTTCTGAAAATTGACAGCATAATTAGCATCAAAGTCATCTCTACATACCCAGCTATATTTCCTAACATTTTTTCTTCTTTAGGTGCATTTTGACTAGCAACCCTTTGACATTATATTTTTGAAAAAGAAAACTATATAATTCTACACTTATATCTTCCAGGAGTTCAGATTAAACTGATGAAATCCTTTGATTCTCTACCTATGCTAGATCGACTGTCAAGATTAAGCTATTTGAAAAGATTTCATTCACTAAACTAAAACATAAAATTGAAAAATGACCAAATCAGGATTAGACAGTCTTATTTGTCATGTGTTTGTGGCATAAAAGACAAGATGCACACAAATATTATTTTGCACGAAAATAAGATTTAAAAAAATCAGGGCTAGTATGCATAGTTTGTTTTTCATCCCTATTTTCCTCTTTGGTTCTGTTTTGAGTGTGTGGAACCAGTATATTTTCCTAATCTAATTTTTTTGACAAGTCAAGCTTACACAATTTGACTATCACTTCTTTCACTAACTTATCAGCAATAAATTTAAAACATGTCCAGTTATGATTAGGCTAGATAACTGAACAAGATATCTTTTGAGCACTAGTAGTGGCATTTAGAATTGCGCACTTTCAACATGACTATTTTTTGGGTATGGGGTTGTACCATTGCTTTAGAAACTGCCCCCTTTTTCTACTTTTCTACTGTTTTTGTATTTTATGTTTATTTTTTTTACTTTTTCTTCAAACAATCTATCACTGAAAAAATGCTCACAAGGCTGAGCTTATTTTTCACACATATATATCTATCCTAATCTAACCTATACACAACATACATTCATTTAATGAAATCTCTTTTCCAACAAAGCCAATCAAGCATATTATTCCATGAAGGATTTAGTTTCAGCTTTTTTAGAGAGCTGAAGAAATGAAAAGGCCACTTCCACTTTGCTTGTTTTCGAACAGTAGTGCCTAAAATTTTTCTCACTCTTTGCAACAGACTGTTCTGGGCAGAACACACTACTCCTTCAGATTTCTCAAGGAAAACAACAAATGGATCTTGGAATAATACCTGATCTAGAGGATTTGATATATAGGCTTCATTCAGGACTACTCTTTCTTTTACTTGGCTATATTTGGGACACTTTTGGGAAATAAAATCTTCCCCTTTCTCATGATCACTTGAACTGTCAAACTCATCATATATTTCAGTGTAGTATTCTTTCCAAGCTGATGTGTTCTGATTAAGTGGACTGAAAACTGTGTAAAGGTCATCATGTTGATGAGCAGGGATACACTTTGGCAGTAAATCCTCTTGGGAGGATAGTGTGACCACCCTTACGTGATTATCAACCTTTATTTCTTCATCTGTAATTTGAAACTCAATGGAACTTGGTAGCTACAAATTTGGAGTTAAGGAGGATTCCATGTCCAAAATTATTTCCTCAACTATTTTAGGAAAAGGCTTCTCATTTAAAACTTGCTCAAAAATTTCATCATCCTCTTCAACCTCATTATCAAAGCTGAAAGACTGCTGATTTCCAATTATGTGAATGTTGTTTCTAATGGAGTGAAGTGAAGTAGAGAAAAGAGTCAGAGACTCTTCACTTACTTCTAAACTCTCAAGACTCTCCTCATCAATGTCATAGGTGACCTGTATTGGCTCCTTACTTTTTTCAACCTGATGATAATGAACTTCGTCCCACAAATCAACTGTTGATTGCTCTGCAAGGTTAGTTTCTGTTTGGGTATCATAATCATCAACATACTAATCAAACCTTGGAGAATCATTAATATAAGTAATGTCAGTAGCCATGCATATTGGACTATCAGATTGCTTCTCTTCAAATTGATTTACAAATCTATTTTTTGACTCATGGTATGCAAGATTAATAGGAGAAAGATCAGAAAATTTTTGGTCATATGAAGTTTTAGAGGTTGTCTGCATGTTTATAAGTTGATCTATTTCCTCTTCAGTTAAAAAGAGAGGAATTTTCATATCTCTTTGGATATAAATACAATAATCCTCTTTCTCTTGGGAAAGCTGATTTGGAGAATGAATGTATTTTTGGGCTTCACCTATGAGAGATGATGAATCATCACTTGTGCCTTTAGAGAGATCCTGTGGGTTCTATTTCATTTCTTGATTGCTTTCATCTTCAACCAATTCTTTGTGATGTTGAGGATAGTTAGCATGTAATTCATGAGTTGCTTCTGATAGATTTTCAGGAGGACAATTTGCTCGTATGAGCTCAAATGACTCAAAGCATAAAGGTAGAGATCCTACAGGTTTTGATTTTTCTTCTATTTCAGATTTGAATTCATCCTCAATCAACTCTTCTTGATGTTTGGGATAATAAGAAAGAGATTCATGAGTTGCCTCTGATAGATTTCTAGGAGGCCAATTTGCTTGTATGAATTGTTTGTGCTCAACCTAGTGTTCCTAAATTGAGTTCATTAATTTTCAACCAGGGTTGGTAAACTGCTGAAATGTGGTGCACTATATGTGCCTAGGTATTTGTTTCTCACTACGTTGTGTTTAGTGTTTTATGATGTTTTTGGTTTTATGGTTTTATGTTCAAAAGAAAAAGAGCTAAATGTTGGAAAAGAGAAGTGGATGGTTATACTAAAACATAACAAAGCCTAAACTATGGATGACAAACAACAAATGAAAAGCTTGATAATGACTTCAATGCAAGAAAATAAATCACAACATGAGCTTGAACTTATCCAATTCATTCATTAAAGGTATGTTGGAAGAGCTTGAGAAATGGACAAGTTAAGTGTAAATGAAGTTCTCCTAAATAAACAATCAACTCACAATATTACAAAATGATTATTTGTAACACAATAAGGTTTCTATTCTAGATCAACCTATGATGCTGAAGTTACCCTATTCTGCAACTTGACTTATCACTTCTAGGCATTATTCATAAGTTTTGATATCTTCTAAAATAATTCTTGGGAAAAAGGCTATAGGTGAATTTGTAAAAGATTTCCAGAATGATCAAAGCCTTAAACTAATATTACTGACCCCTGTTCATGTGATGATGTATCAATATAAATTCAGAACAAAAGTAAGTTGTAAATAATGAAGGCCGAGAGACTAATTTTGACAACTAGCACTACTTGAAATACAATGGATAACACTAGGCTAGAAAGCGGTCTATCAATTTTAAAATGTAGTGACTACACTTAAACTAGAATGCCATTAATATTTTCTTGAAAAAAAATGAACTGAGACTAAAATAGAGTGCTTCTAATCTACTTGAAGTACAGTGAACAGAGTTAAACTAAAATGCCATTATCAAACTGGAAATGTAGTGACAGAGCTGAACTAAATGCAATCAACCTCTAGAGTGCTATAACTAAATTAACATGCAACTAGTCTATGGAATTCTACAGCCCATCTTGTTCAATAGGAATGATATTTTGGAAGAGTTTGTAAAACAAGTCTGGCTGTATTATTTAATGCAATTGAACATAAACATAAGATTGAAAGCAAAGACAACTAGAATCTAAGACACCACAGCTGTTTCTTATTAATTGTTAATGATTTTTTGGAAGAGTTTGTAAGAGTAAGACCGACTGTGACACTTAGTGTAAACAAGCATAAATCATAAAATTCGAAAGGAAATGCAACTAAAGCCTACAATACCATAGCTATGCCTTATTCATCGTGATGATATTTTGGAAGAGTTTATAAGAGTAAGTCTAGCTGTGATAATTAATGTAAACAAGTATGAACATAAACTTCAGAAACTTGCCTAAGCTAGAAATGAAAACGAGACTAAAATACTTATCTAAACCATATAAACAAGGCTGCTCAGGTAGCAGGGGCCCTCTACCACCGGAGTAGCATGAAATCTACTTCAATATTGACTCAACGCTTTCAAAGAAGTGATGCTTCTTTCATTAAAGAGAAATTACTTCCAAAATAGAGTGTTTTCGGACTTTTGAAATCTAGCAATCAATCACAAAATCTAACCTTGTCCCTCGGTTTCCCGAGCCATATTTGTAAGAAAATTACATAACTGTCTTGAGATAACCTAGGGATAATTGTATTTCCAAATAAAAACCAAAATAGGACTCTGATGGTTGTCACGTAATATAATTAAGGACATCTGGACTGTCCTTGTCCTATTAGGAGTCTCTCTCCTAGTTTGAGTTCCCACGTACATAATCGCCTACAGAATTCCGTTCAAACTTCGTGGAGAGCAAAAAATGATGAGGGAATGATGTGGAATACAACCATATGTGTTTTCCTCTGAGATGACACCTGGAACCTGCGTATACATGAAGACAACTGCAGAATCGGCAACTAGCTACAGAATGTCTGCATTTTGTAGCTAGATCTAGTTCAAAAAGTACTACAATGACAAAATCATAAAAACATATCAAGTTAGTCATGATATATATTCTTAAAGCAATTTTAACCAATTCTACTGATCATTTGAGCCTGTGATTAATAATGGACAAAGGAAATGGAGTGGAATGTGGTGGAAGAAAGAACATCTTTGGAGCTCAACATACCCCCATTGCTAGATTCTTGCATGTCCTCATGCAACAATTCCATGAACTCTGAGACCTCTGCAAGGACATCCAACCCTCTTCTTCTGCTTTGCTTGGAAGTCAAAGGCCTTCTGGGCTTCCTTATGACTAACTTGAATCTCAAATTTGTGAGTGCCCTGGTTAACTTTTTATTTCTCTTCTTCAATTTTTTACTGGCCTTGTGTAACTTTTGCATTTGTAGAGACAGAGTTGAATTCATATCAGTTTTTAGTTTAGCCTGCTCTCTCAGAATTTCATTCTCATTCTTGATATGTCTGTTGAGTATTTCTAACTCATATTTATCTCTCCTTAGGATATCAACTGCAAATTTTGGTGGACTAGGAGTTTTGTCTCTACTTTCTGAAGCTCTTTTCTCTAATGTCTCAACATAGTTGTAAATTTCTTGTTGTGCAAGGTCTATTTCAGGAGCTCCTTCATCAAAATCCTCCTCAGTAGGTGTTTCTTCATCCTCTATGTTTATGACTCTATTTTGTTTAACCATTGTTTTCTTCAGTATCCCTCTAATTTTGTGTCTCCTTCTCGGTTGAGATGGCCCTTCTCCTTTCTCTCTGGTAAATTTTCTTATTATCCTCTCTTTCTTAAGCTGCTTCTTAATCTGAGAAAATTTCTCAGAGATCATTTCTTCACTACTTTCTTGTATTGTTTTACCAGTTTCAGTTTTGGAGGTTTTCCATTTTCTGCTTCTTTTTGTAGGTTTGTCTTCAGGTGGAGGTTCCTTGGGTTCTTCAAAGTGATTTCTCACTAAGAATTCTTCCCAATTATCTCCCATTTTTCTCAAATGATGTTCAATCAAAATTTTGACTAAACCATGGTGATATAAGGTTCTTTCCAGAAATTGAATTCTCTTTTGAACACTTGAGGCCATTTTCTTTAAACTATGAAGCAAGAAAAAGGGCAAATTGAGTTCATCTTCTAGGAAATGCATTATCAACCGAATATGATAAACATAGAAAGTACCATATATTCCTTCACAAGTGATGAATTTTTGCAAGATAAGCAACATGTTCCTCCATTTTTTCTTTAGTGCAGAGCTAGGGATACCCTTTTTAAAAATGGTAACATCCATACCTAGTGACTTGAGTATCTGCTTCCATGCTTCGTTATGAAATTCTCTATTCTTGAACCACCTTTCTCCTTGTCTATGAAATTCCGTTGCTTCTGCAATGAAGGCTTCAGTAATGGTGAATTTGATATCTCCTATCTCGAACTCAGTTCCATTGAAGGATCTTGCAAACTTTTTGGTCACCTCTTTGTGAAACCCACTGAATTTTTCAAAGAATTGCAACCACCCTGCTTGCTGCAAAATTTCTCTAATTTAGGGATAACCGTCCAAGTACTTAGTGCCAACCGGTTCAGTCCTCACTATAAGACCCATAATTCCTCTTTCCAACCTTCAAATTTTTGCTCCTCTGTTCACGGTGACAATGGTTGTTACAGAGATGCCTCTGTTTCACAGACCGGAATAGTTAAAAATTGGCTACGAGAAAGAGTGATATGGAGTGGTTACGAAATGAATATAATGAGGTGAGGATGATGTATATGAGTTGAAAGATATCACGAAAGAGAATACCGCAGAGATATTTTGTAACGAATTCAAAATCATCATTAAATGATTTGGCCTAATGATGTGACTAATCCAATCACTTCAGCACTTTAACCGTTTAGATTTTTAAATGATGATCGGATATGGGTTTTGAAATGGCGGAATAGAAGGAGTTTTATCCAAAGTTTTTGCGGGAGGTTTGTTAGGCATGATCAACAAAATTAATTAAAAAAAACTTTTTGAATTATTCATAACTTAACTATACTAAAATCTTTCATGATATGTCATTATAATCATAACTTTTACCTTTGCCTTTCCTCTGTTTTTTTTTTTTTTGTGTGTTCTTCATATGCTTTGTTCTCTCTTGAAAATCATTAATTTTTGAGTCTTCATAACCTTCTTTATTTTTCTTGTTGTCATGGATATGCAGGATCATTTTATTGTAGATCAGGTGATTACTAGACAGTGCCTTCAAGATCTCTGGCTGCAGAATGTCTGATTGATTGCAGAATTTACCTATAGAGAACTTGAAACATGAAATGGAATGGTTTGGAGCATGAGTGGAATGTTGTATGGAATGAGTGAATATGGATAATGAAATATGGTGTAATCGAATATGAATGAAATAAATAATGGAGTGGAATGGATCACAACTTATGAAATGGAGTGAAGTATGAGAAGTGGCCTGCAATTCATGATATGCATTATTCAATTGCAGAAAGACATCAAACTCTAAAAATCTGGAATGGAAATGAGGTGGACCATGGAGTGAAATGAATGAAGTGTATATGAATGAATGAAATGGAGTATGGATGAATGAATGAAATGAAGTATGGATGAATGAAATGAAATGGACCATAAGTGAAATGGATCTGCACTTATGATTTTGTAACAACTACTTGCAGAAAAAAAAATTTGAAAATCTAAAGTGTCAGAAAGATTCTGATTTTCACTCTACCTTTTCTGTATAAACATGCTAATCAGTGATTAGTTTTCATGTTTATACTTTATTTTTATTTTTTATTATTATTTTATTTATATTTATATTTATATTTTATTTTTATTTTTTTCAATAAAATGACTTCAGAAAATTCAATTAAGTTGATTAAGAAGAAATATTCTTCTTCATTAACTTCACATCACTGTTTTCCTGGAACTTCTTGACAAATTCTTCTCTTGAAAGTGGCTTATGATACAGCTTCAATCTATGACCATTCACAAGAAAAGTGACCTCTTCTTCATCTATTGTCCTGATTTTTATTGCTCCATTGTCAAAAAATTTCACAATTTCATATGGCCCAAGCCAATGTGTTTGGAATTTACCTTGACAATCTTTGAACTTTGAATCAAACAAGAGAGCTCAGTCACCTTCTTTGAACTTCTTTTCTTTGATGTACTTATCATGCCATCTAGTCCTTTGCTATTGGACTATACTTGTTTTCTGAACTGCATCTTGTCCGATTTCATCCAATTCATTAATCTGCTCCAATATGTGCTTTTGTGCCTCTGTTAGATCAAGTCCTAGCTGAAGTGCCATTTTGAAAGTTTGAATTTGGAACTCTATGGGAAACAAAACTTGCTATCCATAAACAAGTTCATAAGGAGTATGACCTGCTGTGCTTCTCCATGTAGTTCTATAGGCCCATAAGGCTTCAGAAAGCCTATCTGCCCAATCTCTTCTATGTAAATGAACAGTCTTTGTTAGGATCCCTTCAATGACCTTATTAGTAGATTCCACTTGGCCATTTGCTTGTGGATGATAGGGAGTATATTTTCTATGTCTGATTTTGTACCTCTCCATCAATTGTTCCACTAGCCTTGATGTGAATTGAGCTCCTTGATCTGTAACAATTTCCCTTGGGACACCAAAATGAGTAAAAATATCCTCAAAAAGAAAATTAACTACAGATGCTTTAGTAGCAAAAATTAATGGCTTGGCCTCTACCCATTTGGTAACATAATCTGTGCAAACTAGTATATATTTCTTTTGTCTTGATGGAGAACTAATAGGTCCTACAAAATCCAAAGCCCATTTTTCAAAAGGTTCAATATGTACCTGAGGCTGCAATGGCATCTCACCTGAAGGAGAAGGTTTCCCTACCCTTTGGCAACTGTCACACCTTTTGACATACTCTTTAGCATCTTTAAAAATGGATGGCCAATAATATCCTAAATGAAGGACCTTATAAGCTGTCCTCTTATTAGCAAAGTGTCCGCCACAAGGTTCATCATGACATGCTTTGAGAATCTTAGGCATCTCATCTTCACGAACACATCTCCTAATGATAAAATCTGGACCTGTCTTGTACAACTCATTAGCAACCCATGAATATTTTGCACTGTCATAACTGATTTTTCTTTTATCTCTTGCATTCATTATTGAAGGAAATTTTCCTGAAACTAAATAATTAGCAATGTCAGCAAACCAAGGAGTTTGGGTAGAAATTGCAAAAATATATTCATCAGGAAATTGATCTTCAACTGGAGTGTCATATTTTATGTTTTGGAGTCTAGATAGGAAATCAGCTACTGTGTTTTGTTTACCTGGCCTATCTAGAATAGTAATGTTGAATTCTTGTAAAAGCAATAACCATCTTATGAATCTGCCATTAGTAATTGATTTTTTCATTAAATATCTAATTGCAGAGTGATCTGTGTGAACAAAAGTTTCATAGCCTGTTATATAGTGTCTGAATTTTTTTATGGCATGAACAACAGCTAAAAACTCTTTTTCAGTTACAGTATAGTTTAACTCTGAAGGAGTCAAATTTTTATTGGTATAATAGATGGCATAAGGAATCAGATCTTTTTGTCCCAATACTGCTCCTAGAGCTGTATCAGAGGAATCTGTTGAAATATGAAAAGGTAACTTCTAGTTAGGTCCCCTTAAAATAGGTGCTTCAGAAATTTTTGTTTTCAAGGTCTCAAAGGCTAACTGGCAATTAGAATTCCATTTGAATTCACAATCTTTAGTAAGTAATTTGAAGAGTGGAGATGCTATCTTGGTGAAGTTTTCTATAAATCTTCGATAATAGCCTGTAAATCCTAGAAAACTCCTAACATATTTTTGACAACTTGGAATAGATAAGTTAGAGATTACTTCAACTTTTGACTCATCAACTCTAATCCCATCCCCTGAAATGTGATGTCCTAAAACAATTCCTTCAGTAAACATCATAAAACACTTCTCATGACTAAGTGAAATATTTTCTTCTTTACATCTTTTTAAAACTTTTTCCAAGTTTGCTAAGGCTTCTTCAAATGTGTTTCCATAAACTGTGAAATCATCCATATATACCTTTACACAATCATGTATTAGATCTGAAAAGATTCCTAATACTGCCCTTTGAAATGTTGCAGGTGCATTGCATAATCCAAATGGAAATACTCGGTAAGCATAGGTACCCCAAGGACAGGTAAATGTGGTTTTTTCTTGATACTCAAGTGCTACTTGAATTTGATTATAACCACTAAACCCATCTAGAAATGAGAAGTACTTTTTGCCAGCTAAGGTATCTAACACCTGATCTATGAAAGGTAGGGGAAAATGATCTTTGAGAGTTGCTTTGTTTAATTCTCGGTAGTCAATACATACCCTCCATTTATCATTTTTATTTGGCACAATTACCAAAGGAGAAACCCACTGACTATCTGAAATAGGATAGATAAAGTTGACATTCAACAATTTATGCAATTCTTCTTTAACAATCTCCCTAAGATTTGGATTCATCCGTCTTTGAGGTTGTCTGATTGGTTTACAACTTTCTTATATGTAGATGTGATGAGTGCAAGTATTGGGGCTTATCCCTTTCATATCAGTGTACTCCCATGCGTATGCAGAATAATGTCTCTGTAATATCTTGACTAACTCTTCTTGTTGAGATTTTTCTAGGTTCTTGTTTATGTTCAAAGTTTTCCCTGGAAATATCTCAATTATAGAGCTACCAAATTTATCCATAGAATAAAGAGGCATCTTTCTTGATGACAAAAACTCAATGTTGGATTCTTCTTGAAATTGTTCATGTTTGTATTCCGAAGAGGATTCAAAGTTTTCTAAAGTATTCAGAATTTGACTATCTTCACTAATTTCTGAAATTGTGAAGAGAGGTTGTAAGTCTTCTTCATCCTCTATCCATTGAGTATCATCTAAATCTGTAATTGTCCTTGCTAGAGGATACAAATTGAATTTCTTAGTTGAACTACCATCAGAGATGTACATATCACTGGATCTACAACTAATGAAAGCATCATCTGTAGCTAACCAAGGTCTTCCTAATATAATAGGATGCCCTCCTAGATTATTCTTAGGAGTTAGGATCATGAAATCCACGGGGTACTCCCAAGAATCTAGAGACACTGGAATGTCTTCTATTACCCCATTAGGTTTTATCACAGATTTGTCTGCTAATTGTAATAATGTGGGTGTAAAAAGAAGATTAGGAAGTTTTAGTTTATCCACGATTTGTCTACTCATGATATTGATTGCTGCTCCTAAATCAATGGGTGTGTTTTGGATCTCAATTCCATTGATGTGAATTTTAACAACTGGATTTCCTAGGTCTAGATACTTTGGAATAGCAATCTTACCCATCATAATGTCTGTTATTTTTCCCGCCAGTTGAATTTTCTTTGTCTCTCTTATTATTTTTCTTGTTTTCTTCATGCTCAACTCCTTTATTATCTTTTCTAAAATTGGAATTTCCTTGATAGCTTGTAATAATGGAATCTTAATGCAAACACTTCTCAGCTCATCTAGGAAATCATAATTAGGCACCATAATTTGTTTTTCTACACCCTTATCAATTTGTAATCTTTCTGGAAAGGGAGGTGTAGAAGTGGATGTTGATCGCTGCTCTAATACAGGAGTTGAAATGATTGGTTCTTTTTGTTTTGATTTTTCAATGTTTGGGTCCTGAAAAGATGTGTCTTCTTCAAGACTTTTATTTTCCCGTAGAGAATCTTCCTCAGAGTTGTCTTGTTCTTGTATGATCATAGAAGGTTTCCTCTTTTCAAGTATTCTTCCAGACCTAAGTTGAACATCACTAAGGTCTAGAGGAGTGATTAAATAAATTGGAAATTGTTGTCCTTCTATCATGTATGTATTCTGAGGATTTTTATTGTTGGGGTTTGGTATGGGTTGAGTAGGCAACTGATTTGATTTCTGAGGAAATGGTAATGGAAGTGGTTGATTTTTATGTTGCGGGTTCTGAGGATTTTGTTGAGGACTTTAAGGAGAAAAATGTGGATATGGTGGATAGGATGGTGGATACTGATAGTACTGAGAGTATCTTCCATAGGGATTTTGTGCTCCTTGTGCCCAAGCTTGAGATTGATTTTGAAATTGGGGCCAAGGTTGCTGCCAAGAATTCCAATTTGGTAGAGGTTGGTTATACATTTGATCATGGAATCCTTGTGTTTGAGGTACTTGCCAAGGCCTTCTAGAGACAAAATTGAGAGATTCTGTGGAATTTGTAGGAGTTTCCTCTTGAAAGACAGCTTTAAGACCAGGAAGTGAAGGACAACTCTTGGTCTCATGTTTTTCTGAAAAAATTACACAAGTCTCTACAACTTTTGCATCCAAAGGACATTCTCTCAAGGCATGCTTCCTTCTACATTTGGGACAAAAGATTGCTAAGGCATCAGATTCAGCTTTTTGCTTTTTTTGTAACTTAAGGGTGTCTATTTGTTCACTAAGACTCCCTAAGATGTCAGATTTGAATTCATCAAGCATATGCCCTATCTCTGCCCTACTCACTGTCCCAGAAGCAGACTTACTTGCCCTTGCAAGAGCAGGGTCTCTTGGACCTTTTATAGTTTTGGATTTCCCTCTTGAAAGGTTGATACATAACTCAGATATTTCAGGTAATGTGAGCTGAGATATATCCCCTTTTCCCATCATGTTAAGGATACCCAACCATTCATCCCTAATTGTCTTCAACAAGAGAGCTTTTAAGGTGTCTTGGTCTAAGTTCTCCATTTTTTCTCTTTTGATGTTGTAATGAAATCTCTCCAACAAATCTTCCAGTTTTTCATCTTCTTTTTGTAACATCTTAAACACTTCCTCCTTATGATTGATTGGCATACAATAATCCAAATAACTCTCTAGAAATGCTTGTTTCATGTCTTCCCATGTCCTAATAGAACTGTTGATCAAACTCATAAACCACTTCAATGCTGCTCCTTTCAATGTTGAAGGAAATAGTTTAAGCTTTTGAGCATCTTGTAAGTAGTCATAAGTTCTACATAGGACTTCAAATTCAAATAGGAAGGTTTCAGGATCTTCAGTTTTAAGTCCATATAAGTTTGGAAGGACAGAGGGTGAATTTTTTTTCATAGTTTTATTGGTTTCTTCATCTACTATAGGAAACCCAAAAGAGCTTCCCATTTCTCTTCTACCTCTTCCTCTACCTCCTTCTCCTTCTACACCTCTACCTCCTTCTCCTCTACCTCTACCTCTACCCCCTCCAAATAATGTGTGTTCTCCATTAAAGACTCCTCCTCCCCCTTCTTCTGCCATAGTTGATTCTTCTGTGGAAGTGGAAAAGTTTGTATCTCTAGCAAGGGTCCTTGAATCTTCTCCTAAGACAGGTTCAGTGGATGAAGTGGAAGGTATTTCTAATGGAATATCTGATCTTAAGTCTTCTGGAAGTCTAGGATCAGTAAAGGATGGAATGTGGGTCTGAGTTGGAGGTGTACTGGCTCTTGGTCTAGGTGAAACAAGTGGTGTTCTAGGAATCAAACTTCTGCTTCTTATGAATATACCCCTTGAGTCTCTCTCTCTACACATATCATTGTTTTTGAAATTTAAGAAACAAGGCTACCTAGTTACACTTTCCCGGAAACGACGCCAAAATGTTTGTGCTCAACCTAGTGTTCCTAAATTGAGTTCATTAATTGTCAACTAGGGTTGGTAAACTGCTAAAGTGTGGTGCACTATATGTGCCTAGGTATTTGTTTCTCACTACGTTTTGTTTAGTGTTTTATGATGTTTTTGGTTTTATGGTTTTATGTTCAAAAGAAAAAGAGCTAAATGTTGGAAAAGAAAAGTGGATGGTTATACTAAAACAGAACAAAGCCTAAACTATGGATGACAAACAACAAATGCAAAGCTTGATAATGACTTCATTGCAAGAAAATAAATCACAACATGAGCTTGATCTTATCCAATTAATTCATTAAAGGTGTGTTGTAAGAGCTTGAGAAATGGACAAGTTAAGTGTAAATGAAGTTCTCCTAAACAAACAATCAACTCACAGTATTACAAAATGATTATTTGTAACACAATAAGGTTTCTATTCTAGATTAACCTATGATGCTGAAGTTACCCTATTCTGCAACTTGAATTATCACTTCTAGGCCTTATTCATAAGTTTTGAGATTTTCTAAAATAATGCTTGGGAAAAAGGCTATAGGTGAATTTGTAAAAGATTTGCAGAATGATCAAAGCCTTAAACTAATATTACTGACCCCTGTTCATGTGATGATGTATCAATATAAATTCAGAACAAAATTAAGTTGTAAATAATGAAGGCCGAGAGACTAATTTTGACAACTGGCACTACTTGAAACACAATGGATAACACTAGGCTAGAAAGCGGTCTATCAATTTTAAAATGTAGTGACTACACTTAAACTAGAATGCCATTAATCTTTTCTTGAAACAAAATGAACTGAGACTGAACTAGAGTGCTTCTAATCTACTTGAAGTACATTGAACAGAGTTAAACTAAAATTCCATTATCAAACTGGAAATGTAGTGACAGAGCTGAACTAAATGCAATCAACCTCCAGAGTGCTATAACTAAATTAACATGCAACTAGTCTATGGAATTCTACAGCCCATCTCGTTCAATAGGAATGATATTTTGGAAGAGTTTGTAAAACAATTCTGGCTGTATTATTCAATGCAAATGAACATAAACATAAGATTGAAAGCAAATACAACTAGAATCTAAGACACCACAACTGTTTCTTATTCATTGTTAATGATGTTTTGGAAAAGTTTGTAAGAGTAAGACCGGCTATGAAACTTAGTGTAAACAAGCATAAATCATAAAATTCGAAAGGAAATGCAACTAAAACCTACAATACCAAAGTAGGTTTATAGTTTATAAACCTTATTCATCGTGATGATATTTTGGAAGAGTTTATAAGAGTAAGTATAGCTGTGATAATTAATGTAAACAAGTATAAACATAAACTTCAGAAACTTGCCTAAGCTAGAAATGAAAACGAGACTAAAATACTTATCTAAACCGTATAAACAAGGC
Source organism: Pinus albicaulis (assembly GCA_034641835.2). Lineage (NCBI taxonomy): Eukaryota > Viridiplantae > Streptophyta > Pinopsida > Pinales > Pinaceae > Pinus > Pinus albicaulis. Next base: position 723,795,261 of record CM076584.1, on the reverse strand, counting down.
GGCTCAGGTAGCAGGGGCCCTCTACCGCCGAAGTATCACGAAATCTACTTCAAGATTGACTCAACGCTTTCAAGGAAGTGATGCTTCTTTCATTAAAGAGAAATTACTTCAAAAACAGAATGTTTTCAGACTTCTGAAATCAAGCAATCAATCACAAAATCTAACCTTGTCCCTCGGTTTCCCGAGCCATATTTGTAAGAAAATTACATAACTGTCTTGAGATAACCTAGGGATAATTGCCTTTCCAAATAAAAACCAAACTAGGACTCTGATGGTGGTCACGTAATATAATTAAGGACATCTGGACTGTCCTTGTCCTATTAGGAGTCTCTCTCCTAGTTTGAGTTCCCACTTACATAACCGCCTACAGAATTCCGTTCAAATTTCATGGAGAGCAACAAATGGTGAGGGAATGATGTGGAATACGACCATATGTGTTTTCCTCTGAGATGACACCTAGAACCTACGTAGACATGAAGACAGCTGCAGAATCGGCAACTAGCTACAGAATGTCTGCATTCTGTAGCTAGATCTAGTTCAAAAAGTACCACAATGACAAAATCATAAAAACATAGCAAGTTAGTCATGATATATATTCTTAAAGCAATTTTAGCCAATTCTACTGATCATTTGAGCCTGTGATTAATAATGGACAAAGGAAATGGAGTGGACTGTGGTGGAAGAAAGAACATCTTTGGAGCTCAACATGAACTAAAATGACTCAAAGCATAAAGGTAGAGATCCTACAAGTTTTGATTTTTCTTCCATTTCAGATTTTGTGATTTCAAGATGGCTTATAGATTCTTTAGAGAATTCCTCTGTGTTCTTATTTGCAACTTTCTCATTAGGCACATTTTGTTTGTTACTCTTGTCTTGTAATGGTTGAGTGTGTTCCTCCTTAGGAAAAAGTGTAGGTGGGTTTGAATAAGCAGTGTTAACCTTAACTTTGTGTCTTTCTCTTTTCCTATCAAGTAGATCCATTAGTTTGCTGAATATATATAGCATTTTTTCCAACTTTTCCACTGTGTTCTCACTCGGATCCATCTTTGTTTACCAGAAAGAGTTACTGTGTCCTTTTAACCAGTCTAGATTTTTCTACCAATTGAGTCTTTTGGTCTATTGAGAGCTATGGAGTTTCCAGGTGGAATATTTGAACTTTTATGTCCACCATCAGCATGATTGGGATTGCTCAATGCATTCCCAGGAGATTTTATAAGGACTAGTGGAGTAATAGGACTACTGGAGGCTAGTGGAGTTTCCAGATGGATGTTTTTGTTGTTTTTAGAGATATGTATTTATTTTCCACCACCAATAACTAAGAAAAAACCAATATAGGGATGTTTTTTTGGGGTTTTCTGAGTTTTTATGTAGCCCTAAGGTTTGCAAGAGTGTCCTATAGCTAGGTCATCATTTTGCTAGGATGATGAGACAACTAGATTCTACTCTTTGGACAACACTTAAGTTTTCTAGCTTTGACTGAGACTTTGAGAGCTAATAAGGTGCACTTAGATTGTCACTAACTCAGAAGGTCCCACCGTGATTGCCATTATGTTATTGAGTGGTGGGATAAATTGACAAGATATTTTTCTTAAGGGATGCTGAAATGTTTAGGGAATTCTAAGTTTGTTTATTACTCAGAGTCCCACCGTGATCGCCATTATGTTAGGGTCCTGTGATTTGGAAGATTGGCAAGCCAAATGATAGGGTAACATCAAACCAGCTTTGGAACCCAAGGACCTAACCTTCCTGGACTCAGAGATGGCTCTCTCTATTTGTGAAAAGGATGTAAAATTGTTTGCTTTCTATGTATCTAATTTTAGGCTAGTTGTTAGGTATGTTTCGGTTTGTTTTAGGTTTTTTGAGGGAGAACTGATAAAAGGATAAATAGATTAAAATATTTTCATATCAACTGGGCTATGGGGTCGATAAGGTCGAGACTACCTCAAAGGGTGGACAAGGTATATTGTAGGGCCAATTTGGTTGAGGTAAATTGGTTCTTTAGGTGGAGTGAAATGGGATGGACACTCAGTTTGTTAAAGACGAAGAAGTTTTAAGCACAAATATTTTTACAGCAAACATCCATGTTGTAGGGCTAACCATTAATCACTATAAATGAAACTCAAACTGATAGATGCATAAAATAAACATTCAGGAAATACATAGAAGTATAAGACCCTCTAAATTTGGGAAAATCACCTTCAAATTTTTGGGAAAACAAATAAGTCAAACAAGAAACTCAATCTATGAAGAGGGAACTCCTAAAATTTATATTTTGGGCTATCGGGAACTTTGAACTAAGATTGCAGAGCATGGGAAAAGGGAAAGATCAAAACAAGACCTCTTTGGTTTAACTAGGACAATCAAATATTCAGAGAAAGGTTTGAGTGATGGGGTTTTGGATAGCTATGAGTAAGCAGGGCATACCGTGACTCATACTAGATAGCATACATAATAACAATTAATGAAATTGATAACAAGTTCTTAGGGAATCAAAGAGCAGTTAAGAATTCTTTGACATAACTAAGAAAGAAGAAAAACATATAAGCTGTAATGAAATCAGGAAACTTGAGGTGCCTCCATGGGCATGTCTCAAATCTATTCTTTACTGACCTACAGCAAGCAAGAAGCATGAAAACATGTATGATAAACTAAGGAAAACATATAGATAAGGAACACTATACCATTCACCAAGCCATGGAATCCTACAAACAGTCATCTTCCACCATCCAAGACAAACAAGAAATCATCCACATCATGAGACAAAGTGTTTCTTCAAAGCTTGTGATATCATGTATTTCTTTATAACATCAATTTCAGCCTCTTGATACAATGAAATCTCTTGGAATATATAGGGTAAAGAGAAAGAAACTATCCAAGAGCATCTAGAAGGCCATTGGCCTATTACAAATATCTGATTTTGTCCTTGAGACTTTGCAAAGCCCAAGGCACAAAATATACTTTAAAATATCTTAAAATTCCAAAAAAGGAAATAAAATTGAATTTTCATGACTGAAAATGGCTAAAAAAGGCTTAACGCACATTTGGATGAGCATCTTCAAAAATCTGCCTTTTTTGCCAAAATGCTATAGGAACGTAGCAGCAGAAAATTGTCTGTCTTGAGGACAATATTTGAGGGACCTAACGATGTCTAAACGAGGCCCGTGATGGCTTGCTGGAAAGCCCTGGATGTCTAGTTTCTGAAAATACTTTATTTTTCCAAAAATAATCCCTATAAGTATGTAAAAAACTGAACTGAGTGGAAAAAACCAGAAAAAGTATCCCTTGCTGATATGTGAGGCAGAAAGTTAAAAAATCATTGTTTTTCGCCTCTTTGGGGGACCAAAACACCTCCTTTGGATCTGAAAATTTGTGAGTAGCTGCCCCCAAATTTATTCCATCCAAAAAAATTACTTTCATGAGTTGAGGATGCTCCTAGCACCCATGGCAGTGCCTTGAAAAATGTGCAATTAGGGCCAAAAAACACAAAAAACAAAATCATGTCAAAATTTGCTCAATTTTGGCGAGAAAGCACTTGATGGGTTCTTAGAAGGATGCAAGGAAGATGAGGAAAATATTTCAAGCCCAGATATGCCTTTCTCCACTTTTTCTACTGGGCGCCTCTTTCAGAATGCTCACTGTTTCGTGTTTGCTTGCCATCATCATTGCTTGCTTGAGGGTTGTCTTGTTTCTCATCATAAGTGTCTCTTTGAGGACTGTCATGACCCTCATCATCACTGTTTTGGCTGCAACCTTGTTTTTTTTCTTGAGGATTGTCTTGTTCATCTCTGTCATTGCTTTCTTCATGACTGCTGTGTTTTTTACCTTCACTATTTTGTCCCTCATTACCCTCATGCTTACTGCTCTGTTGGCTTCCACCATGTTCCTCTTCATGACTGCTGTGTTTTTTACCTTCACTATTTTTTCCTTAGTGCTGTGTTGGCTGCCATCATGTTCCTTTTCATGACTGATATGCTCACCATCATTTCCTTCTTCCTCTCTATCATGCTTAGATTCTTTACTTTGTCCCTCATCATCACTAGTTTGCTTCTTGTCACTTTACCCTTTTGAAATCACTTCTTCTCTTTGATGATCACTGTTTCTCTAAAAAACTCCCTAAACACCACTAGCTAACTTAGGGAAAATTTTCACAGATTCTGAGTGTTTTCTTAGGCATGATCAGTTTGTCATATGACAAGATGATCAGGGATAGAGTAGCAGACACTTTGTGAACCTTTGGATAGTGAATGGCATGAGAAACAAGGGAAAATGATAGGAGATAATCACATCTATGACAACTATAGACAGGGAGACTTTGCTGAAGCAATATAGGTCTTGAAAACTGGAGATTGTTCTCATCATAGGCTGACAGGAAGGGGTAAGAGGAAAAAAATTGTTTTGGGGTGTTTTCTAGATGACAAATTAAAATTTTGAGATTAGCTTCTAGAAAACTCAGCTAAGGAAAATAGTCATCAACAACAGGTAAAAAATAGTGATGACTGACAAGCTTCAATCCTTATTATCCACAGGCTAATGTCCAGGTTTAAGTTGTCAACAAAGTTTTGGGGACCATGGTTCAATGAATCATTGGGAAACACAAATGAGATTGGAATCTCATGCTCTTCTTGGCTTTGTGGGCTTACCAAACTTCCGATAAGACTGAAATTGGATTCACACCATTCCAATTGGTGTATGGTCTACAGGCCACACTCTCGATGAAGTGTGAAATTCCTTCTTTGAAGCTAGTCGTCGAACTACTTCCTGGTACTTCACCAGGAGAGGAATGTTTTATTTACCTCGAGCATCCCGATGAGACCCAAAGACTTTCTTATTTAGTCATTGAAGCACAAAAGGGATGAGTTAAATCTCAATATGAAAAATTCGTCAACCCTTGTGTTTTCTCTGAAGGTGACTTGGTCCTGCTTTACAACCAAGCCCACGATAAATTGGGTGTCAGAAAACTCGAGCCAATGTGGCATGCGCCCTACATCATTCAATGAATATTGGAAATAGGATCCTATGGGTTAGAAGATTACAAATAAAACCAATTGGTTGAGCCACAGAATGGGCTCTATTTGAAGAAGCGTTATGCTAATCATGAGTGTGATGCTCTGTACATTAGTTTTTTATTCATTAGTGTACTTTGATTGAATTTTTTGTGTGATTGTTTTATTTGCAGACATGTTTCCTCTTCTCACCTTGTGTTCCACCTGGTTTTCAGATTTCATCGAATCAATATGTCATTTTTGCCGATGGCGCTTGTTGTAGCACACGAAACCTGTCTTCCGCAGCATGGGCACTCTTTGCCCTTGATGTAGATTTGATTAATGTACAAGGTATTTGTTTGGGTCGAACAACTAACAAAATTGCTGAATATAGTGTGATTATCAAGTTATTATCAGATGCTATTGATCTTAGAAATAGAGATTTTGTTATTAAATTGGACTCACAACTCATTCTGTTACAGTTAAATGGCCATTATTCTGTGCGAAATCCTCAAATTTTGTGTATGTATTTGCGTGTTCGATTACTAGGAAGACATTTTTATTTTATTACATATCAACATATTCCAAGATGTTGAAACACATTAACATATGCATTAGAAAATCATGTATTAGATAGAAATCTGCGCAACATGTAAAAAAAACCAACACATCATTATGATATACAGGTAGCCATAGAAACATGCATATATATATATATATATATATATATATATATATATATATATATATATATATATATATATATATATATATATATATGTATCAGGTGTGTCAAGTATGTTACATCAAAATCTCAAAAAAATATGTGTTTTGTGACAAAAATGGCTCTTTGAGCCTACATCAGTATAGAAATGTAAAGACAGGGTTGTTATCTGCCCACATGGTGCTCGTGATAGTAGGTGACCAGTCAGATCACTCACTAGAGTAAATGACATAGTCTTCCTAGAACCCCGACCATATGCCTCTGAAAGTGGAAAGGAATATCATAGAAGGTAACATACTCTGGGATGCCTCTCATAAGGCCTACCAATTTCCACTCTAACTCAGCTAATGGGTCTTCTCCATCCTCGTAAGGGACATCCTCCACTGAGCAGGCTACCCTCCTCACGATTGGTGACATACCTAGTGGTCTTTGAGTATCCATATCTATAAAAACATCATAATTTTAAGTCTCTGAATACATGAAAAAAACATTCAAAAAGTAAAAAATGTTAAAAAAAAAATTACCTGCATCAGTCCATTTCTTTCCTGGTGAAATGGGTATATTTGGATCTCCCCTGAAATTGATGCTCGTGTATGCATAGTCCTCAGCCACGATGAGTTGAAAACATAGCCAGCTGAAAAAAATTGTGGGGAACTGCAGCTACTAATGCCCACCCTGATTGGGCATGATCTCACATCACCTCATTAGTCTCAGGTCCCTTGGGGCTGGATCATGGATCTCCAACCACTGGTACTGGAACGAAGGTACTCTCTCCAAGAAAAAGGTCACAAAAATGTAACCGTACCCAAAATTTTCAGTTTACCTATTTTGGAATTGGTCAATTGGCTCTTCATATTGGCTAATAACCCCTTGCACGAGTTGAACATAGAAGGGGCCAAAAAATCCACCACGTACTATAATTTGAATTTCGTTGCCTCATACAACGCTTGGGATCCCGCCACTCAAGTCATGCAATGCAGGATTGCACGCAAGGGAATGACTCTGATAGAGGATATATCTATCTTCCTGCTCGTAGTCTTTCGACCCCAGGATAGTGTCTCTGGATGAGCATACTTGTACTCTCACTCCTTGCACGAGCTCTAGAGAGTTTGAATATCTCCCCTCTCCTGGATAAGCATGTGATGAAATAGATGTCCATGACATATAATTCTAGTTCTTGGTCCCCAATGATGAATATCTGATGATCTACGTCCCATAGACCAATCAAATACTGGTGGAGCTCCAACTCTCAAACCTTATGTTTGAAAGAAATTGAGTAATCCGCAATTGTGCAATGCATTTACGTAATTTTGTTATTGATGTGCTTGGTGGTTTTCCACCTCGTGGCCTCTTTATTTCCATTCAATGACCATATCTGATAGATCACCTGCAAAACATGTTCAAAAGACTATTGGAAATGTAATTATTTCTAATTTTAAAAACTTCCCTGCGGCCAACGCAACTGTCAGAATTAATTTGGCACTGAAGGCACGCTACCATAATGGGCTAAATGCAACCAACGCGGGTCCAACAGCTTAAACCCATGCTGGTCATAGGTGATTATAAGTTTTTAACACTTCAGCCTCTTTTTCTAAAGATAAACACTAAAATAATGGAATTAAAATGAAGAGGAGGATCTGAGCTCTTACCTTGCGTTGACGGATCGATGAATGGTGTTCGAGATTGGCCACACCATGGTGGAGGGAAAATGGGTAAAATGCACTTCTCTAGTTTACTCAAAATAGAAAGGTGAAAAAGAATTTACTTTTTGTATATTTATATATCTTTGAAATATTTTCTCCATTATTTTATTATTTTTCCTCGATATTAGTGATATTTGTCATTTTTTGTGCAGTAAAAGGACCTTTACACCATTGGTGATTATTTATGATGCAAACAAGTTTTATTTTATCTCTTTTTCAGACTCGGTAAACATAAACGAAAAAAGAACCCCCCTGGAGTCAACTTTCAGCTCTTTTCTGACTCTCGAAAAATGAAAAGATTGCCGAGTACTTGTAATTTCGAACTCATTAAAGTAAATGAATTGACGTAATATCAATATACATTTACCCCTTTTTCTGGATGAGATTCATTATTTACGAAAAATGAATACCTTGATCGAACATGGTCAAGAGGTTCTCTCGGATATTGTTTTCTACCTTTTCGGATTCAAGAGATCATTTACGAAAAGGGACATGATGGATTTTTATTTTCATATCTTTTCAAACTCTTTAAACATGAAAATTTAATTAGTTACCCATTCATTGGACTCGCTAAATATTAAATGGTGAAAGACTTGTGACCATGACGAGACCGAGTTTCTCCTTCCCAGGGCTCGTTAAAATAAATAGGATGGATTCATTCTAAGAGTGAAATCACACACATAGCATATGTTATCCTCTTCACGTTGGCTATCAAAAATAAATAGGTACTCATTAGCAATAACAAGGGAAAATTGAAACTGAACATCCTATGTGTATTTTGGGCAGCTTGTCACTCTTAAACATGACACTCATTTGTACTTCGTGTCAGGTTGGGGATATCCTTCATTCATCAATTTTCTTCTACGGGTTTGGGAAATCAATTTTCCTTCTATTCAACCACCATTTTTTTCATCATGACCTCTGAGCCCATTTGAGTCAAATTTTGCCACATTCTGGAGTCTTATCACCAATATGTTCAAGAGAAGTCCTTTTTGTCAAAAATTATTTTCTTATCTGACATCCTTTGTTACAATTCCAAATCAATCCTATCATCGTGAGATATCTATTGTTTTTTTTTTGATGATGTGGGAATAATAATGGCCTTCCTTCGACGAATCACTTCTTGTTGACTTCAGCTCATTATTTGGGAAGGTGGTTTAGAAAATTATTTTTGGTACCTTGGAGCTTGCATGCATCAATGGAAAGTTCTTCTTGTTCGATGACAGGTTCACATCATTAGACTTCCATCGAATGATTTTGTAAGTGTTTGACTTCAACACATTCATTCACACTTGTATATTGTGATGTTGTACCTTGAGGTCCATCGTCATTATTGGTGGTTTCTCTCGTGCTTATTAACAATTTTTAGCATTGACAGGTAATCAAGTGGTTTCTACCATGTTCGACACTAGTGCATATATTCGCATGGATAGATTTGTACATTGGATTGATTGAGATTATAGTGAAGACCCTGGATCACATCTGATTTTGATCTAGGTTGCGGGGAGTTATTGAGTATTCATGATTGTATACATGATCCTATCTATACATATGACTATGTCCATGTAGCAGATCCATTTCTATGATCTCTTTAGATGGATGGTTGTGACCATGCCATGGGTTCATGTGTTATTTTATGCCTAGTACAAAGTTATGTGATTAGGCACATTCATACCAAAGATCTCATATATTGTAATATGTTTGATTTGGCAGGTTTCCTATTGGTGATCTAAGTTCTTTTCCTTGGCTCATAAATCATTTCAGCCATCACTCCCTATCCTTCCTTCATGCTTAGGGGGCATATTTTACACAGTAATTTGTCACCATGCTCGCTTCCCATCCCTGATCCTGAAGTTCCCTATGATAGAACCTGTTCAATGTTTCTGTTAGTGTCCTGTGATTTGGCTGGTTGGCAATCCAAATGACAGTGTAACATCAAACCAGTCTTTGGAGCCCAAGGACCTAGCCTTCCTGGACTCAGAGAAGGCTCTCTCTATTTTTGTAAGGGATATCTATATGTTTGCTTATTGTGTTCTGATTTTAGGCTAGTTATGAAGTAGGTTTTTGATTTTGGTTTTTAGGTTGTGAGGGATGAACTAATCAAAGACATAAGAGAGGTAAAAAGATGTTAGATCAACTGGGCTATGGGGTTGAAAAGTTCAAGAAAGCTTTCAGATGGTGATACAAGGCTATTGAAGGGCTGATTTGATTCGAGGTAAAATGGATATTTGGGCAAAATGGAGTGAGATGGACATTAAATTTGTGAATAACAAAGGACTTCAAGCATAGATAGTTTAATAGCTATGGTAGGGAAAACCATTAATCATGAGAAATGTAACTATAAGCTGATCAACGCATAGAAATAAACATTCAAGCCATGCATAGAGATATATAACTCTCTAACTTTAGGAAATGGCTATCAGACTTTGGGGAAATACATTTAAGACAGACAAACAACTCAAATCACTATGTCAGAATGCATAAACATAGTAATTTAGGCTATTGGGCACCTTGAAAACAAGATTGCATAGTTTTAGGCAAAGGGAAAGATCAATACAAGACCTCCTTGGTTCAACAAATGACAATCTAATCAATCAAAGAGAGGTTTAATAGGTGGAGCTATGGCTAGGCATGAGTAAGCAGGGCGTACTATAAATCATACTTAGCATGCAGAAAACCATAAATGAAACAAGCAAACAATATTCTTAAGTTATTAAAGAGCAATCAATAATTCTTTAATGTGACTAAGAATGAAGAAAACATGGAAGCTATAAAGAAATAGGAAATTTGAGGTGCCTTCAAGGGCATGTCTCAAATCTGTTCTCTATTGTCTTATAGCAAGCAAGAACATGGAATAATGAATGAAAACTAGGAAACAAAACAGAGAGAGAGACACTATATCATTCTACCAAGTCATGGAATCCAACAACAATCCTCTTTCATCATCCAAGAACATCCAAGAAACTATCCAAAAGCATGAGAAAAGTATTTCTTCCAAAGCTTATATGACCATATATTTCTTCTATTATCAAGTTCAACCTTGTTTACAATGAAAGCCTTTGGAATATATAAGCCAAAGTGAGGAAAACCTCTTAGTTCAACTTGCAATCTCATTGGCCTATCCAAAATATTTGATTTTGTCCTTGAGGCTTTGCAAAGCCCAAGGCACAAAATATCTAATAAAATATCTCAAAAATGCTAAAAAAGGGAAATATATTGAATTTTCATAACTTATCATGTACAAAAATAGCTAAACGCACATGAAGAAAAGTCACTTTTGAAAGGTTCAATTTTTACAAAAATACTCAAAAAATACATCAACAAAAGTTCCCCTGACTTGCCGGTAACTTTTGGAAGCCTTCCCGATGTTGAAACGAGGCCCATGATCGCTCATTGGAAAGCTCTGAGTGCCTACTTTCTGAAAATGTTTATTTTTCTCCCAGTTGACCAAGTCCTCCGAAAACAGGCATGTGTGTAAAAAACCAAAAAATAAGCCTTACTGATAAACAAGGCAGAGTGTAGAAAAAACAAGTGTTTTTCGCCATTTTGGGGGAGAAAATGATCTTCAATTGCTTTGAAAATCGGTGAGTATGTGCCCCTAAAATTATGGCATCCAATGATACCATTTTCATCCTTTTATGATGCCCCAAGCTGAAATGGCAATGCCCACGAGTTTTAGCCAAAACCCAAAAATGACAAAAAACCAAAACATGCTGAATTTCTCCCAAACTTGGCGAGCATGACCCTCAAGGGTTTTTAGAAACATGTTGTGAAGATGAGGCCAAAATTTTGAGCCTTGAGGTGTCTTTCCTCAATTTTGGTGTTGGGCGCTTCCCTTTAGCCTCCTTGAGTTTTTCCTGAGTAGCTTTCAACTTCCACCAGGAAAACTGATTGAACTTTTTATAATGCCCGGTCATCCTCCGTTGAAGGTCCAAGTCTCTATTTGCCTTCTCCAATTTCTTCTCCAAGTGATCATTAACTCTCTCAAGCCATGCTTCCCAATTGTTCTCTATCTCTTGTTCGAACAATGTAGTGAGAGGGGTAGATTGGAGAAGGGCATATTCTTCTTCCTTTTGTTTCTCAAGAGCCTGTTTGAGCCCCATGGTTCTTGGCCTCTTTCTCCTGGGCTGATCTTCGCCTTTGCTCTCATCAAAATCACCCATGAGTTCTTCCAATCTCACTTGTGCTTTAGAGGCCTCCTTTTTGTATTTGATGGCCCATGTCTCATATACAACCATATGGACACTCATCTGCTTGTTTTGAACTTGTAAAAAGTGATTGAAGTTCCTAGCCCTATCAAGATCAGTCTTTAAAGCATCAATTTGGTTTTCTCTATTGATCAAGAGATTTTCTAGGATCCGGGCTTCATTATCACTATCATCACTTTGGATTTGGATGATGTCGAATTCCCTTACCTTTTCATGACTGCTTTCTTCTTTCTCTTTTCCTTTCCTTTGGGTGGCTCTTTTAGTCTTCCTCCTCTTAGGAAATTCGACAATGGGCTTCTTGGGAAATTTTCCCTTGCTTCGGAGAGCCCTAGTCACATTTGGAGTTGCAACTCTAGGCACCCTTTTCCTTGATGTCCAGGGCTTGGCCACTTTTGGAGAAGAGAGCATGGCCCTTGCCTAGGAGCGGCAGTTATCACATGCTCCATTCGCTCTTTACACTTGCTACTTTTCTCATCATTCTTGCCACTGTCTTGGATTTCTTCATGGGTTCCTTGGCTGTCCTTTTGCATTTCCTTTTGAGGGTTGTCCTCCTCACTGTGTTGCACCTGTTTATCATGCTTCCCCTCTTATTCATGGGGATGTTGTTCTTTTTCTTGAAGATGTTTTTCATCATGTTGTGGTTATTGTTCATCATGTTGTGGCTGCCCCTGTTCATCATCTTCATGAGTCTATTGTTCATCATCATGGCCTTCTTCCCCTTCCTATTCTGCCTCACTGTGTTCTTCTCCCCCTTGCTGTCCTATTTCACTATGATGTTGCTCATCATCACTTTCCTCTTCATCCCCTTGCTTCCCTATTTCATCATGTTGCTACTCATCATCACTTTCCTCTTCTTTCTCATGCTCTTCTTCCTCATCATGCTCTTTTGTTTGTTCGATGGTAAACTTGAGCTTCTTGGGAATAGGTTTGCTAGAAGACGGTGAAGGATGGTGAGTAGGAGGTGTAGGAGATGTATGAACTGGAGGGAAAGTGGAGAAATCTGGATGGGTGATGAAAGTATCCCAAGATATCTCCTTCTTCTCAAGCTGATGAATAATGATGACTTTGATGAGGGAGTGATGGAAGAGGCAGGCTGTCTGCTGAGAAGGAGGCTTTTTCTGAATAGTGGAGGCCATTTTCTCAAGACATCTGTGTAGGAAGAAAGGGAGATTTAACAATTTGGTTCTCGTGAAATGCATGACCAATCGAATATGATAGGCATAGACTCAGGAGAATATTCCCTCGCAAGTGAAGTATTTCATGATGATCTTCATGAGGGGGGCGTAACTAGTCAATAGATATGAGAAGGGGAAAATGGATGGACATGAACCTCTGTGCTCAGGCTTCAGAAAGGGCTTGTATTCCTCTGAGTCCAGGTGAATTTTTTTAAACCACTTCTCCCGGACATAAGGGATTTTAGTGGCCTTGGAGATGGACCTTGGAGAGAATTTGAAATCTAGGCCTGCCAGTCGAAAATGCTTCTCTCGAAACCTCAAAGCACAAAGGTGTGTTAAAGGGGAATAACTCTTCACCTCTTGCACTCTTTGGAAAAAATATAGACACCCAACCTCATGGAAATTAAACAACACTAATGGATGGGCATTCACTTCTTCAGTGGAAACATGCTCAAATTTCTTGTGTAGGCCACTCCTACTGTCTTTCCTGGGAGGCATCTTGTTTTGAATGTTATCTGCAACACCAAGCTATCTCAAATGGCTTTTGGAATGTTTTCTCAAGCACATACCTCTGTCCTACTTATCAGTCACTGTTTGACCAAGACAAATTCTTCAAATGCTGTGTGAAATGGTTCTTTAACACCAACTTTCTGCTCCTTACAAATCACTGTTTTGTCTCTTTTTATGCCAATCAACAAATAGTTATCAAAATAAAAAAGCACATAGTCAAATGATTACTGTGCTTGGGTAAGGTCACAAGGATCCTTTGTGTTTTGGTATAAATAAGATAGCCTTGTATTTATACAAAGACAAAACACCCCTCCCAATCAAAAACACTCTTCTTGTATTCACTATTTCTCATACACAGGTAGACAAAAACACCTTCAAATTGAGTTAAAAAAAAACTTTCACCACAGTCTGCTTTATGGGACAAAGGAGGTAGAACTAGTTTTCTATTTCATAACACAGAGGAGGAATTTTATAATGGTCAAACTTTCACCTTATAAAACTGTGTTCACCTTAGGACTACTACCTCACTTTACAAACACTGTTTTTACCTTAGGATCATTATTTTCCCTTCACAAACACTATTTTTACCATTGCTAGGACACCAATGTTTTTTGAAGGAAGTTAGGGTCTTTTTAGATGGTTTTAAACATCCACCCAACAATGTAAAAATGTGTAACAATAAAAGAAACAGAAAGCTCTGATTTTGCTTAGAAACGCTGCCCTCTAATCAATCTCTCTCTCTTGGTATTTATAGTAGTAGCACCTTTTAATTTTGGACTAAACCCTCACCCTTTAAACATTGTTTTGACCTCAAGCTCACTGATGTCTCCTTACAAACACTGTGTTGTCCTTTCAAGGACTTCTTCCACCTTATAACACTGTTGTCACTCTAGACTTTGCTGACAAAGGTTAGTTTTGTCTTATCACTATTAGGACACCTTCAACAATTTGAAAACCTATAACACTGTGCTTTCTGTCTAGTCACTAGCATATGTTTCATTACTCTGTTTTGAAAATAGTTTAGGCCTTTTGAAACCAATATAAACACACCACTAGCCTCCCACTGTAACAATCTTTGTCAATATATTTAACAAATCACCTTTATTTTCCTACTAAGACCTCCATTTTTTCATCACTCTTTAGTCTTGAAAAACATGGCATCAATCACCCCTTTAGAAATTCGAATGCACCAAGGAGGAAAATAAAAATACCTTGAAGATGGTTTGTTGCCTTTTCTTGATGATTTTAGTAGGTTTCAAGAACCTTTGGAGGCGTTTTGAACATTCAAACAGGCGCGACATGTTCAAAAGGAAGAGCGTCGTGCAGTAACACAGGTGTCGGGTAGACCTTCGGGCAATTTTGACCGGCGTCTACAGGCGTCTTGCGCCACAATACAAAGTATTTGTATTTCTGCTTCTAAACGTGCCGCGCGTTTTTCCAAGCACATCGCGTGGGCTTAAAAGCCTCAAACTCTGCAAATTTTTCTCGAATTTCTCGTTTTCTCCAATGGGCAGCTAAGAGGGCATTTGTTAATGCTTTTGAAACTTGCAAATGGGTTTGCAATGGTCTCCTATCCTCTTAAAATCGAAAAAAGCCAATTATCCTTTGAAATGATTTATGAGGGTTTTGAAGCTTTTTTTGAAAAAGGTATTGGTTGCAAAACAAAACATGAAGCATTGTTTTGTGCTTTCATCATTTTTAAAACCTATAAAGACTCCTTTTCGAACTAACCCTTTAACAAGATGCTGAGGTCGACTTTTGACAAGGCAACATAGTGATGGTTCTTGTTTAAGTAAAAAGGTTTTTTAAGGGACTGCAAACTCCTTCTGCTTCCCTTTCATTGTTTCTCATTGAAGAAGAAACTCTATCACTTCTACCTATTGCTGACCTTTTCAAAGAAAAAAATCTGCTCAAATACATACTAATGATTTGTGAGGCATTCTTTGCCATTCTTGCAAGGAGATCAATCACCACTTTGAAACTTATTTTGACAGTTTCTGCTCTTGGTGTTTTGAAGATGATTATGCCCACTGTGAAGTTGATTGAACTGTTAGGTGCTCTTTGAGCTTTTCTTTTGACTATGGGTGAATATCCTCACTTGAAACTGTAAGTGAAAAACTCTGCTACAAATATTATTCAGCATCAAGGCAAATGACTAACCTTGGATTGCTAAAGTAATGAGTCTTCAACTTTTATGGAGATAAAGTAGGGGATGATGAGCTGAAATTGAAATGTGAACATGGGAAGGCTATCCCTTTGTTCCTCTGTGAAGGAGGTCTGCAAGAAAAATGAATTTTCATTCATTTCACCCTTTTTGAGAGCAGTCCCTTTTGAAATCTTTGCCACATGCAATAACTGCTTTTCATCCTCAAACAATGGTGAGCCTTTTATTTGTTTACGAAGGAGGCTTATTTTTTACAAATGTCTGGGTTATTTTCAATCTCTATCTCGACCAAATGAAGAATGTTTGATGAACATACTGATAGTGATTTTATTTGTATTGGATAGCTGAAGTCAGCTTAAGACCAAGATTGTTTTACTTCCTTGGCCATTTGCTTAACAATATTTCTTCATTGATAATCACCCCATTAGCTTCACACTGTATTTCAATTTTGTGTTTTAACAGTGAAACTCATGTAAACACCTCTTTGAAGCACCACTTCTTTTCCTCTACTTTTAACACCAATTTCTATTCATAAAACTTCATTTGCTTTCCCACTGCACCTAAAATTTTCCTTTCAGTCAGTGAAAACCTTAAAATCAAACTTTGTCCCTGGCCCTCTGCTTATAGATGAAGGAGGCCTTTATCATAGTGCCAAACCCTCTGCTTGTAAAATGAAGGAGGTTTTCTCAGTCTTCAACCATCTGCTTGTAAAATGAAGGTGGTTTTCTCAGTGATTCCATTTCATCATCTTTTAATTAGTGTTATATTTTTTTCCACTGCCCATTCATGCTTAAGTAAACGAAGATGAAAAATTGATAATAAGTCATGATGGGCATTTATATGAGACATGTAATTCTACTTTTCAAATACCTTTGTGCCTCTTTAGACATCACAAGAAATTTGGCTAGTATCTGCAAAACATTTCTTGTCATTTATAATTCACTAACCTTTGACTGTGATGCAGGAGCTTAATGAAATAACTTTCTGCCCTATAGCTGCATCCCAAGCTCAAAACCACATGAGAAGCAACTGTCTTCTCATGTTGAGGTTAATACTGTCTTCTGGAATACTGGTACACTTCTGCTCTTGAAAGATCAATTGAAACACTGTAAAACCACCTAATATCAGTTTGACCTATGGCATATGCATTTCTGAGACTTCAGGGCTTGTCAGTGGCACGACTTAAGGGTGTAACCAACTTTATTTGCTGAATAGGAAGGTCTGT
The DNA here is from genome assembly GCA_034641835.2 of Pinus albicaulis. NCBI lineage: Eukaryota > Viridiplantae > Streptophyta > Pinopsida > Pinales > Pinaceae > Pinus > Pinus albicaulis. Next base: position 723,778,570 of record CM076584.1, on the reverse strand, counting down.
TAGGACTGGTTGATAATAGATAGAGGTTCTTTGGCTTTAGGATAGTTTTCCAAGGGAGAAATTCCTAAAGCACCACTACCTAACTTAGGGGATACTTCTTCGACAGATTTGGATTGTTCTCTTTGGAGCTGATGGACAAGCTAGTATGGTTGAGGCTAGATACGGCTTCACAATGAGGTTTTATGTCGTCATGGGCTGATTGAAAAGGTTACGAGGGAAAAAATGTTTATGGGTGTTTTCCAGCTGGAAAATTTGACAATTTTGAGATCAGCTGCTAGAAAACTCAGCTAGGAATCTAGTCATCAACAACAGGTGAAAAACACTGATGACTAACAGTGGCTCCATTTGGGGAGGGCAGTTCCTTTTCAGGAGGTGTCCAGAATTGCAGATCTTTGGCTTATGAAGACCAGTGCCTGATCCATTGGGGAAGATTTCATTCTTTCTTGATGCCTTTTCTAAAAATTGACAGCATGATTAGCATTAACTATATTTCTACCTACCCCACTATCTTTCCTAACATCTTTTCTTCCTTTGGGTGCATTTGGACTAGCAACCCTTTGACATAATATTTTTTAAAAATGACACTATCTATTTCTACACTTATATCCGCCGGGAGTTCAGATTAAGCTGATGAACTCCTTCATTTCTCTACCTATGTTAGATCGACTGTCAATATTAAGTTGTTTGACAAGATTTTATTGTTTAATCTAGAACATGAAATTGAAAAATGACAAAATCAGGATTAGACAGTCTGATTTGTCATGTACTTGTGGCATGAAAGACAAGCTGCACACAAATATTATTTTGCATAAAATGAAATCTAGAAAAACAAGGCTAGGATACACAATTTGTTTTTCATCCCTGCTTTCCTCTTTGGTTCTGTTTTGAGCATGTGGAACCAGTATCTTTTCCTAGTCTAATCTCTTTGATAAGTCAAGCTTACACAATGTTTACCATCTTTTCCACTCACTAACTTATCAGCAAATAAATTTAAAACATGTTCAGTTATGATTAGGATAGATAACTAAACAAGACATTTGAGCACTAGTAGCGGCATTTAGACTTGCGCGCTTTCCGAATGACTATTTTTTGAACATGGGGCCTTCTTTCTATTTTTCAAACCGCCCTATTTTTCTGTTTTTCTATTTTTTTTTGAAATTTTTGTTTTTGATCTATTTTTCAAACAATGGTATATACAATGATTGAAAAAGTTTTGACTCAAAAATCTTGGAAATGGCAAAACTTAAGCATCTTATCCTCATAAGGATCTCTTACCATTCTTGGTCCACGCAGCTCTTGGAAAGAAAAATTTGGAAAATTTTCTCTTTCAAGCATGACATAAGGATTCATGCATGGATCTCTAAACAACCTCGTATCTTCCCACTCTACCTCTTTATACCTTTGATTTCCACTTCTTCTTTTTCTGTACATATTTTTCAAATAGTGCAGCTATTCTTTGTCATTTTTGAAGTATATGATGACATCATCAAAGTAAATTAAAATGCAGAAATTCAGAACTGGAAACATGGCTTTTAGAAGCATATTTTTTATATCTGGTGGTTTTGCAATTCTGGGTTTGAAACTGGAAATACTTCTAGCATACTGGAAAAACTCTTTGAGCTCTCTGCTTTGCAAAGGAATCATTTGGCTATAACCTGAAACATCATCTTGCAAAGACATATGATTAAAAGCACTTATCATTGGTATATCATGGTTTTGGGTAGGAAGGATAAAAATTTTGTCACAAGGGTGTGTATTAGTGCTTCTAAAATGAAAACAGATCCTATGACCAACTATTTTATCTTTGATTATTACTGTTTGGTTCAGATTTTTGTATTTTATTTTGTCGAAGTTGTTTCTTGGAGTGATGGCAGTGGCATAGTCTTTCTCACTATTTTCTCTGTATGAAGTAGTATTTTGAATAAGATTGCCAATTCTAGAAATTATAAGTCTTTGGTGGAGTGACAGAATGTTAGCCAGTTCAAGTAACTCAAGTATATTTGGACTGCAGTCATCATCTCTTCTCATAAGAAGTTTATCAGGTATTTTTTCTGGATTTTGAGCTATTATGGCTACAGTAAAGGTTTCATTTGAAATGGTAGAGTTATGCGATGGTAAATCCTTAAGGTATGGCAAGAACATTAAGCTTCCCTGCCCCTGAGTTCCAAAGAGGTTTGTGATATGTAAATCTTCTAATGCCTCTGTTTTGAAAAATTTTCCTGATGTTACTGCTGATGTTTGCCTAAGGTTTGATAAATTTTCTTGATAGTACATAATGGTTTGTGTTTCTTGCTCTATCCCTGTTTCAAAAGGAACACACTCACTTTCCTCAAGACATAGCTGCTCATGATTATGATAATTTTGAGTGTCCAGTTCATCATAGAGAACTTGGGGCAGCTGATGTGGTGTGTCTAAGTTTGTTTCAAAGCCTTTTGATTATTCTTCAATGTCCTCATCAGTGTGTAGAATGAAAGAGTTCAGATCAGAATGCAAGGAGTACATTGGGATGTTATCTGGCCTCTCTTGGATGCTGATCATATATTTCATGTGTGATTCTCAGTAGAGTATTCTAGTTTGGTCAAACACAGGAATAGTGGCGTAGGACATATCAAGTTGAATATTTCCCTGAAGCTTGGCTCCCCAAGATCTGGATAAAAGCATTCCATACTTCGAAGGGATGTCTGCTACCATTATGTCCGTGACCAGATATTTTGCAGGTACTTGGGCCAAACTGAAATAAAGATCTTTGATCAAGCCTGGACATTTGACTCTATTCAAATCAAATGAATATAAGTCTTTGTATGGTCTTGTGATTTCTAGGCCTATTCTTTCCATTACAACCTTCGGCAAGAGATTATGCGAGGCTCTAGAGTCTAGCATGGCATTGTGAAGGATTTGGTCATGGATATTCAGACTGATGTAAAAGGGAAGAGTGGTTCCTTCTTGGAATTTCCCTTCTATTTTTGGATCAAACAACACTTCGGGAGTGTCATCAGCTAGATTAAGGGTGTTCGCATCATTTCCTATATTCAAGACCTTTAACACTTGGGATTTATAATAGCCTTGGGCAATAATTTTAGTGAGAGGCATGGTAATCTTTATTTTGGTGATTTCTCCCTCAAAACTGAAAGGCGCTTGTAGTTTAGACAAGTTTGCTTCAGTTTTTTCGGCCATGACTTTCTCTAAGTTCTGAGCTTGCTAACTTTGTTTCGGGATTTTGTTTGACACAACCATCTCAGGAATATTTATGGAAGTACTAGGAGCATCTGAGCCAAGACTTGTTTGAATAGATTTATCTTTTTTTTGGTCAGTTTTCTTGACCATGATTTTGTTGCTATCGACTGCTTTTTTAAGGATGGTATCAGGGGTTCTAGCAGTGTCTGAGCGACCTTTCTTGGAGTTGTCTTGGTTTTTTCTGCTTCTAAGGTCATACTTCCTGTGAGCTTCTACTATGGCATTCTAAAAATCTATGGCAGGGTCATCGGGATATTCATAGTTGGTTTCGTCCTGATTCAGAGAGAATAATGCTTGTTCTTCTTCTGTGAGGTAAACCTCACTCTCGTTATCAGACCCTATAAAATTCAAATGATTTTCATGAATGGGTTATGTATCCCTATCATCTTCTTCCAATAATTTTCATTAAAGGGTGACCTAATTTGTTGGTCATTTTCCCTCGGTTTGTTTTGAGGTTGTTCCCTCCTAAAATTTTGGTTTCGGTTTCTGTTTGGAGGGTTTGGTTGGTTGTCCCTAAGAGGGTTCCTTTCACTTATCTTTTCCCACATTTTGTCCATGGATTTAACTAAGTCATATATTCTAGGATTTAAGGAAGGGGCTGAAGTGGAGACCTCATCCCGGTATGTGACTTTCCTTTCTGATCTAGTCCTAGCTCTTTTTTGTGCTAAGTTGGCTTTTGCACTTATGGCCACTTTTTTCATTTCATCTAAGGTAGGGGGGTCCTTGTCTCTTAGTTGATAAGTCATGTCTGGGTCAAAGCCTTCGAGGAAATTTTCCAAGGCTGAGCCAAGTGGAGGTTTGAAGTGAGGTGGGAGGGCGTTATACACACTGTTGAACCTAGTGTAGTATCCTTGGACACTTTCCCCATTTTCCCGTTTTAGATTGTTATACTCTGACAGGATTTTAATGGGGTTATTTCGGATTTCCCACTTGTTTATGAAGGTTTGGTAGAGTTCTGGGAGATTATGGATGTTGTTTGGAGTTAAGCTCTTAAACCATTTTTTGGGTTCTCCGCCCAGGCTTTGGGTGAACATCCTCATTCTGATGGTCTCGTCTTCTATTTCCATGTATTCAAAGGCATCGCTAATCCTATCTACATGTTGTTGAGATGTGGTAGTCTCAACTCCAGTAAAGTGCGGTATTTTGGATTGATAGTCATTTTGTAAGGGAGCCAAAGGCTGTGGCAACACCAAGGGTGCATACCAGGCTAGCATGATGGGAGCTAATGGATGATGTAAAAAATGAGGGCTTGTGGGATGAGTTGAGGTGGTTTGAATAGTGGTGGTTTGGATGGGTGTGGTGGATGTACTTGGACTAGTAATCTGATTTTGAGCAGATATGGGATGGTAGGAGCGAAAGTGATGGAGAAGCTGAAACTCAGGAGGTGTAGTAGGTGAGACTTCTCTACTAGGACTCTGTGGCAAATCTAGGGGCTTAAGATCGTCAAAGTCTATCTTACTTTCTGACTTGCTTCTAAAAAAGGTTTTTGATGATTCTAAGTCAAATGGGGAATCCTACAAGGCTGTGAGATGTTTAGGTACTGATCTTTATTTATGGATGGACCTATTGGTATCTAAATTTCCAGTTTCAGAAGCTTGCCACAGAATCTTCTCTGGGTCATCTACTATGATAGGGGAATTTGGGTTTGGATGAGATCTGGTGTTGATTATTTGTGAAGCCAAATTTTGAGTCTAGAATTTAGAGAGGATGGTATTTGTGATCATCTCGGATGGATGGCCTCTCTAGGGGTTTACTAATGTGAAGGATGGTCAAACAAAAATGAGGAATAGTGGAGTCACCAGGTGGATTTCTGTGATAACTATGGTCCACCACCAATACTAACAAAGATGCTTTCAAGAAAAAAATTTCTAGCAAACTTTGAGATAAAGACTTGCAAGGAAGAGTGATTCACTTGGTTTGAACAGTTTGCTGGGTTGTCCAGACAAGCTAATGGTTCTATTTTCAAGGTTACTTCTGTTTATCATCATATGTTTAGGTGAAGTCTTCTGAATCTCTAAGTTGTACTTATTTTGTCACTGATTATAGAGTTTGCACCATTAGTTTTAAGCTTTTGGAAGGATGAGTCAACAGAAAGGTATGGTTTATGAATTTTTTGGTTTTTTATGGAGTTTTTAGGCCTACTGGAGGCTAGTGGAGTCGCCCGGTGGAGCTTGGTTGTTCTTGTAAAGATGTATCTATGGTCCACCACTAGTAACTAGGGAAAAGCTAATCTGGGAATGTTTTGCGGTTTTTTGAGTTTTATGTGCCTATGAGGTTTGGAAGAGTTTCCTATAACTGAATCATCATTTTGCTAAGATGGTGAAAGAGCTAGCTTCTACTCGTCAAACAACACTTAATTTTTCTAAGTTGGATTGAGACTTCGGGAGTTACCAAGGAGTATTTATATTGTCACTAACTCAGAGTCCCACCGTGATCACCATTATGTTAGTGTGGCGATGAGGTGGCTGATCAGATAGTATTCTAAAATTTTAGCAAAGTAGTAAGGCCTACTGGAGGCTAGTGGAGTCGCCAGGTGGATTTTTAGTTGTTTTGAGAGTATATGTGTATGGTCCACCACCAATAACTGATAAAAACCAATCTAGAGATATATTTGGGGTTCACTGAGTTTCCTATATGTAGCCCTGAGGTTTGGAAGAGTTTCCTATAACTGAATCATCATTTTTCTAAGATGGTGAAGGAGCTAGTTTCTACTCTTCAGAAAATACCTATGTTTTCTAATTTGGACTGAGATTTTGAGAGATCCTAAGGGATACCGAGGATGTTTTGACTCAAATTCCCACTGTGATCGCCATTATGTTAGTGTCCCGTGATTTTGCTGATTGGCAAGACAAATGACAGTGTAACATCAAACCAGTCTTTGGAGCCCAAGGACCTAGCCTTCTTGGACTCAGAGAGGACTCTCTCTATTTGTGTAAGGGATATCTATGTGTTTGCTTATTGTGTTCTGATTTTAGGCTAGTTGTGAAGTAGGTTTTTGGTTTTGGTTTTTAGGTTATGAGGGATGAATTGAACAAAGACATAAGATAGGTAAAACGATTTTAGATCAACTGGGCTATGGGGTTGAAAAGGTCAAGAAAGCTTTTAGATGGTGATACAAGGTTGTTGAAGGGCCGATTTGATTTGAGGTAAAATGGATCTTTGGGAAAAATGGAGTGATATGGACATTAAATTTGTGAATAACAAAGGATTTCAAGCATAAATAGTTTAATAGCTGGCATAAACATGGTAGGGAAAACCATTAATCATGAGAAATGTAACTATAAGCTGATCAATGCATAGAAATAAACATTCAAGCCATGCATAGAGATATATAACTCTATAAATTTAGGAAATGGCTATCGGAATTTG